>JACSZP010054354.1:0-10877 GCA_016161895.1 Pinna nobilis | reverse complement strand
AAAAAAATCCCAATTATTTGAATTGATATTCTTGTTTGGATTTAACCAGTATTTCAAAGCAAAACAGAGCATATATGTAGACCTATTCAAAAAGAGCTTTCATACAGTGTTGTATAGGAAGTGCATAAGCCATGTAAAATATTTTCCTAAATTTAACACCAGTTTGGGTTAAAATTCCCAATTGTGCTGCCAATGGCATTTTCCTGCATCAAGAGCAGAATGTAATCAGAGATTACAAAAATTTACTTTACTGGGTGAACCATCAACAAGAGTTTATAAGCCAAGTATAATGTTCCAACTGGCTCTTGTCCTTCATACATGTATCAACAATATAGGCCCCCTAAGCTACAAACTTATCTTTTCAGTAAGACACAACATAAGACACAACATAAGACAAAACATGGGAAATACATGCTCATGGAGAACTTGCTGTCTAGATGAGTACAACACCTTTTATCAATTCACAACTTTAAGTTCAGATGCATTACAAATTGTATCAGAGGATCACTTGAATGTAGTAGAGACCAAGGTTATCTGAATCTATTGGGGGCCAGCTGTGATCTGATTCTATACCCAGGTATCATCTTATTCAATTTGGGACCCAGGTATCATCTGAATCTATCTAGGGCCCAGCTATTACCTTATTCTATTTGGGACCCAGGTATCATCTGAATCTATCTAGGGCCCAGCTATTACCTTATTCTATTTGGGACCCAGGTATCATCTTATCTTATTTGGGACCCAGGTATCATCTGAATCTATCTGGGGCCCAGCTATTATCTTATTCTATTTGGGACCCAGGTATCATCTGAATCTATCAAGGACCCAGCTATCATCGGATTGTATTTGAGACCCAGCTATCATCTGATGCCATTTAGGACCCAGGTATCATCTTATTTTATTTCGGACCCAGGTATCATCTGAATCGATTTGGGGCCCAGCTATCATCTGAATCATCTGAAGTACACTCATCCAAAAGTTGTGCTGTAGATTTGGGTACCAACACTTCATAGTCACTTTCACTCAGTACATCCTCTGAATCTGTGTCCTCGCTATAAAATGGGAGTTCATCTGGGACCCATGTGTCATCACTATCAGAGTTATAATGTTCCAACAGGGGCTCAAAAAAGCTCACTGGACTGTCACCCAGATTATCAATTGAGGCTCCAATCACAGATCTATTTCTCTGACCTTCATATTGCCTCACGTTTTTACTCTGATCCCTCGTTAGCCTGGCACGTGAGCATCTTTTTGAATTGCTCTGCTCTGGACGAGTTACTGTACATGTGGCCTTTGGCGAGTCCCTACTTTCTTGTGAGCTTCCCTCAACACACCTCTTTTTAGCCACAACTTGCCTTGAGTCGTCACTAGAATCACTAGAATATATGACTTGACGTTTACGCTTTGTAGTATCTATAAGACCACTCTTAGTTTCTATACTACTTGGACTACAGCTGCCAATTCCACTGTCACAATTCATCTTCATCCCTACTCCTTCTGACAACTTCTCTACTGTACTATTTTGGCTAGAATTACTTTTACCACTTTCACTTGTGTGACAATTGGGTGATAGGTGAGCATGAGTCAGTTTCACTCTCTTTTTCTTCCTCCTACCTACATGAACAGGTATCACATCACTTTCACTATCGTCTGTTCTTTCCTTTATACTTACATTTTCCGACGTCTCTGTGGCAACACTATTTATATCTCCTGATGTCTGATCTTGAGAACAAGAAGAGAAGTGTTCTGCTAATGAATTCCCAGGATCCTCATTTACATGGAAGTCATTTGTTTCATTGTTGTACAATATTGGGGTCTGCGGATTGTCTTTGGAGACTAAGTTGACTATATTTTCAGGTGATATTTCATTTTCTGAATCACTATTAGACGTAAAATCCCTGATCAACACATCGTTTTCAATCTCATTCTGCTCTGACTCATCTTCAGATGACAAACTGAATTGTTGTGTGTGACTTGGGGAGTGATGGCTTCCATCACTTAGAGTATCTTCTGACAGAGGAGCAGTCGTCCTGGTATCAGCACAAAATGAACTGCTACCACCAGTAGAACTTGTGGTAGACATAGATTCAGTGGTACTCTTTTCAGTATCAGCATCACTGCTTGTAGAATTTGTAGAGCTTTGTGTTTGTTGACTTTGACTAGAATCACTGTTCTTTGGAGATTTATCTGATCTATTAAACAGCTGATATATATATGAACTTACAGCATCCCTACTTGTAGAACTGTCTTGGTTGTCACTGTTGCTAAAGCCCGGGCTTAGACCTGGACTATATTGTGGTGTGGAATCACCTGACTTGGAGCTGTGAGAAGACTTTGCACTGCTTTCATTTGAGTAGTAATTCCTCTGAGAGTTACTGCTGCTGCTACTGTCAGATCTTCCTCTACTATAAGAGCCCCTGGGGGTCATCTGTGAGCTGTTGTCTGAATTATAAAAACTCTTCATAGAATCATCACTATCAGCTGAAGAAAAGCACCTAACTATAGAGGAGTTTGTATCTTGTTCAGGTTCACCATGTGAATCTCGTGATGCTGTGGTAACAGACGGAGAGCCATTCGTATTGTTGGTGTCCTCATCACTGTTATTTTCCACATCTATGAACACCTCGGAGGATGTATTGACTTCTGCTGTGGATGTGGAGGTGAGGTGTGGGGACTGAGGCGGAGTGTTTACAACATCTATAATTTCTACCTCATTATCATCATTATGGGGCTGTAAACTTCCATCAGAATTGTTTATTCTCCTACTTCTTCTCCTTGTGTTAATATTCCCATTATCATCAAAATGAAGATTTCGCCAAAAGCTTCTATCTTGTTGATCAAATTCTTCAAATGTCATAGCCTGATTGTTTGAATTTTGATCTCCACTATCTGAAAGATTATAATCACTGAAATCATTGATAGAAAAATCAGTCAAAGTCGTGTCTGTGCTATTATCTGAGTCAGAACTTGTTGTACTCCAGGAGTTTGAGAACAAAGAATGCCTCCTTCCATTGCTGAATTCTTGCTGTAAGTTTGTAATCTGACTTTTCAGATTTTCTGTCAGTTGACTTAGTTCCTGAACTTTCTCTTTGAGTGTTTTAACCAGGGCATCACGTTCTGAAAAATTCACAAAAAAGCACATGTAGAGCTAGCATAGGTGTAAGAGGTTACAACTCATGATCTATTTACTTACTTTTAATATAATTACTTCATATGCTAACACCCTGTGTTTGGCTGTCATGTATTGCTAGCTGTGAAATTTATTGTTGTTGTTTGAAGTTATGTCCCCCTTGAGAACCTTTAACTCAAATGTGGATGCCACTGAATCTGAGTGAAACCTATAGGCTTCACACTTTTGTGGATAGCTAGCACTAAGAGCCCTTGGGCAATAAAAGATCTTTGACTTTGCTAACATCTACTGTGACACGGGACCTTAGTTTTTGCTTTCTCATCCCAAGGATAGTAGAAATACTATGTACTGCTAGTAAATTTTGTTGTAGGGCCTATGAAAAGGTTAATAAACTTGAAAATTTTACAAAGTTATTTAACTAACACTATGTATACATGTAGCTAATCACTCCATGTTTCTTAGACTGACAAATCCTTACCTGAGGCAAACTTCTGTAGTTCCTCCACACAATCATGGCTATCGTACTTGCTCACTAGGATCATGAGTCTGCATTGCTTTTTACAAAGTTTTTCTCGGAATTCACAGGTTTTTTCCTCATGTTCTGCTAAATGTTTCCTGATTATCTTCTGGTCACATTTATCATACTTACACGGGATCAATTCAAACTCACACTCTTTGCTGTGCTTTTCATAATGTTCCAGTAAGATTTTCTGATCACAGCCACTTTTCTTGTTATCACAATATAATATAAGGCGATTTAACATGTTTTGTACAAGTGGCAGTACAGGCTTTAGATTCTGTTTCCTCAAGCGTCGCCGGCACGTTGGACAATTCTTGTGTCTGCGGAGCCAGGTCTCAATACAGATCCTACAGAATACATGTCGGCAGGGACTCTCCACTGGTCCATCCAACACACACTGACAAATACAACACACTAAGTCAGGGTCCGGGGGAGGGTCAAACTTCTCAATGTCAAACCGAGACATCCTTATTACTGTAAAATATTAAGACAATCAGTAAGTAAGATAGTTAGTTGATTTGGTGCTATTTTTTATTTCTGTTAATGTTGCATTTGACAATTTATCAGTCCTAAGTTGACAACAATTGTCCATTGGTATAGAACAGGGTTAAAACTTTAATCTTGCTGCCTCTGCTGCCAATGCTGTCACTGACGCCATGACATCACCTCTCAAGACATCTCCAGCCACTATTCTAAAGTAAAGTTTTTTGGTTTTTTTTAAATTATGCTACACTTGAATATCTTTCAATTATACATGTGGTGAAAGCCAATTTCATTTTGTGGAGGAAAGAACAGCCTTTCAAATATACCTGGGTAGAGACCACTGGCCCTCCACAAGTACTCTATGGTAGCACACTCTTTCACAATGAATCACGTCTGGTAAAGTAGACAGAGTCAGTAACACACACAGCAGCAAGCCATGTATCTGGGGCTGATCTGTTAAAATTAAGTCATTGTAGGCCTACTGACAGTGTTCTCCCCAGGGTCATATAGCTAAGTGGTAACACGGTGCTATTTTACTCAACCACCACGCAATCTGCATTCATCCCACTCTATTCTCCTCTCCCACAACCCTATTTCATTTACATATCTAGCAATTATCGACCAAGTTAGAGTGATTTACTACTTTATTTACATATAAGTACATGTATGACTTGCCATGCATCTTATTGGGTATCCATGCTATAAACTACTGTGTGGGGCAACTAACTTACTTGTCCCCCCCTCTTTAAGTTTAATATGTGCTTAAGTACCCCCACTCTATCCAAAATTTCTGGGGAAAACACTGCTTCATGTATCAAAATATCATTTTCACAGATTAGATTAATAGAATCTTACGTGGGTGTGATGAATGGACAGGGAAATCTCAACTCAAGTGATAAGAATCTGTTTGTCCAATCCAAGGGTTTCCCAAGGATTGGACTTTCAGTTTCTTACCATGAGGGTTTAGATTTCCATTTCCACTCAACACATCCATGTTTGATTCTTTTTTCCCCACACTTCCATGACTGGAATGTATGTACACACAATACATGATATAATATTCAGCCATTAATCCTATATGTGATGTCATAGCACATGTGAGGTGTCTTTCCCTAGGGAAAGATAGAGTAGGGAAAGACAGAGTTATCTTTTCACAGATAAACATTGTCTTTCACGACCAAGTGTGGGAGAAAATGTAATCACCATTAGTTTGTATCATCTTTATCAGGTAGTTTGATGAAATAAAAAAAGACTTGGAGTAAGTTAGTTAGTTAGTTACAAGACAACAGCAGTTGTCTCCCTTAAACAATACATTGTACTATGAAAATTCAAAATGAAAAAATACATATCTACAATGTACATGTACCATATACATGTACCAGTACATACGACTAGGAGAAATCTGCTCTGAAAGATTTCAATAATTACTGAAGTTAATCTGTCATCTATCATTCTCCAATATTATGGCCTACATACATGTATATTTTCATCCACTAGGCAAGTCTAAGCTATCTAGGTAACTATCAAACACTGATGCCCATTGCTTTTGTTTGCCCTGGGATTAGTGACACTTTCACCACAATTTACTGTCTAACCTGTTTTAAGAGACCGTCCAAGGGAAGGAGCAAAAAGCTCATATATGACAGGTGGTCTCTTAATTCAGGTGATTTATGTAGAAAAAAGCCATTTTGGGAACCATATATTGAGGTCACAAAAGATAGGTAGTCCTTTAATTCAGTGGGTCCCTAAGGCAGGTTAGACTGTAATTAGTTAATTTTGTTAGAGTTCTTGTTTTGTAATTGACTGCATATATTGTTGTTTAATAAATAAAATAGTACATATAGTCGTTTTCTCGGGTATGCAGTCACAACATCAGGTAGAGCGTATCACCCAACATTAGACAGAGATTACCCATTGCACAGTCAATAGTTTCTGCATTTGTGACTATAGTTATTAACACAGCAGAATTAATGAATTAATATTGTTATAGCATAGTGTACAGAACTATAGTGGCTACAAATGGACACTCAATCACATTTCTCTTCTGAAATTTTGTCACAACAACAACTGTAAACACAGTAAAAACCGTTTTAAACAGTCCACATGGGCGGTATTCAACTTCCGTTTCTTTTCTGTAGTTTTTGGAACTTTTTGTCTTTCAACTTGAGATGCTCTCTACATGAAGAGTCCCCAAACTAGAAGTTGTACATGTATACAGCACAGGAGTTACATATAACTGTGATTACAGTTTGGATCTTGGACAGTTAGGCCAAATTTTAATCTAATAAAATTATTTAGAAGGGATGTAATTAAAATATTTTGGTCTCTAAGAGTTTTAGGACAAATGTTGCATTCGTCGATATGAATATTCGTTTGACTTTCCTAATACATGTAAATAAGGTATATTTTAATTGATTCTTCCCTTGTGTGCTTAGTGTATACAGTTGACAGTAGCCATTGATAAGATGCCCTTTTGTTCCAAGTTCGTACCGGTATGTAAAAAGTAGTACATCAGGGTTTAAAACCACACAGTAAAATTTTAGCAAAATGCTCAAAAAATTATAAATTGGCTCAAAAATATTGTTTTGGGCTAAGGTGAGAATCATCTCTGTGGTAATATACTGGTTAAATTAAGGTAATATCTTATTTCTTCCTTTGCATACTTCAGGTTTAATCATGGTTTTGCTCAGTAGAATTTCATTTGGCTCGATCAAATCTAATTTGACTAACTTTTGGCTAAAAAATTTGAAACCCTGGTGTGAACCCTGGCACATACTGTCATGTCAGCCTATCCTGCACGTCTGCGTTTATATGAAATATTACCTCATAATTCGTGAAATGTAAAAAAAATTTAACACAGCATTAATTATTCGCTTTTTTAAAATCTGGCCTAAGAGCGTACTTCTTCTTGGAACAGAGTGTGAGACTATATACTACAACACCAGCGACAGCATCAACTTGTGACCTATGTACATTGACCATGTTTTGGAATTTCCATGCTATGTTTCAGATGACAAATACTAAATTTTGAACGAAACGCAGAATTAGCCGACCTCATGACCATTCATTTACACTATGGTGCCTACAGAATTTCCGTAATATGAGAAAGATTGAATTGGTACAATTTGATAAATTCACATCGAAATGAAGTATTAAAGATCATTCTAAAATTTGGACACAAATTTAGTTTTCACTTTCATTTTCAAAACACATAATCTAGATAAGTGTGCTAAGGCAGTTAGGGGTGCAGAATTATTTGTTTTTAGTGCAAGAGCATCTCCTTTGATTTAGACCTACACGTATGGCATCAATGAAAAATGGCTCAAATCAGTTGGTACCCCTTAACTGATGACTTACTATGGAAAGTATCACCTCAAAGTTTTAAGAATTAATTTCAGCAAAACTTATTTGATCTGAATATTTCAATTTTTTTTTTAAAGAAAAAACCCATTCAAATATGATAGTAGAACTAGGGAATGTGCATATATTATGAAAACTGACAATCAACGAATAAATTAGCCTAGGTTATGGAAACTCCCGATTAGCTGTACTCGTAAGTGATTAAAAGTGAAACTGAGTAATGCCTGATGGCAAATGCTTGTCCAGCCCCCCCCCCNNCCCCCCCCCCCCCCTTTACGGATATTTCAACATTATTCGTTGTCTTTATGGTCACCTTAACACAGAAATGTTTGATGCTGTTGCAATGCTATAAATGTGTATACAGAGGGTGACAATTCCAAAACACCTACTGTAATTACGCCTACGAATAAAAGCGAATTCGATAGCTCATCGTAGGCTCACATATTGTGCTGTTCAACTTCCTGTCTCTTGTTGACTGATGTGAACTGAAGAGTTCTCTCACTTCCGGCGCACATGTTGTTCCAAAAATGACACAGCTGAAGTCGAAGTAAGAATGAGTATTTAACTGTAAATAGTAGTGTATAGGCCTTACGCTATTACATTTTAAGTGCTCAATTGAATTTTATCTTTAAAGAGATCTGCCCGATGCAAATGTTTGATCCGATTTAAAACTAGACCACAACAGTTACTGCTCCCAAAACTCAACTGTGAGTGCCAGTACTCTGAGTAGGAAATCAATTTATCATTCTGCTATTCATCATTTTCATGATACTTGTCTTGTGGTTTGAGATTTAGGAGAAATTTGACGGGACAAATTCTGTTATATTAGATCCATTGAAACTCGCACTAAAATGTATTTTCTTTTTACATCCGATGTACATGTAGCCTACTCATGTAGTGAGTATAATTTTTTTTTCTTCTAAATTTCTTTATCTTAATGATGGTAGATCTGTCAACTCATCTTGATTATTTGAAGATTTTTAAAATTATCCATAAGTCATTTGTAGCAATAGCATGGTTATATGTACATGTACCTAAATAAGATGGACATAATGATGGGCATCAATATTTGACAGAGAACACAACTTTTTAATGAAAGTCATTAATGAATTGTTTATGTCACAATGCTGATGTGGCATAGATTCTAAATACATGTGATTAAATTGTATTTCATCAGTGACATTTGATATAGAATACCAAATGCATAAAAAGACCCTAATGTAGATGATATAGGTAATGAATGAAATAATAAGCTGAAGTTGAAGTAGAATTTCCTCACTGGTGTAATTATTTTAGAACATTCAATTTGTAAAAATTTGGGTTTTTTTAAAAAAACAATTTGATATTATGTGAGCAACTTTTTCATCAGTTGTTAATTCAGTCTTGAATAATCTGTAAATTTTGAAAGAAAATAATAAGAATGTCATGAGCATCATTTATGAGTATGATTGATCATGATGTGGTACCGGTACCTTATACTTGTATATGTAACATTCATTTACAATGTATGAATAAAGTACATTTCCGTCTTGAGTATAGACACCTACAAGTATATGTACAATACTCTTATACTGTAATACAGGCAATAGTTTTCATATTGAATTTCATGTAATCTTTATTTTATACAGCAAGTTAGATTTGCAAATGGCCAACCTCTCTCCATACAGTGATATTTACCCTGTAAATATACGTAAATTTTATTTTTTTATGATTTTCTTTTTAGTTTTGCAGTTGAAAACAAGTATGAGCCCTTTTACACAAGTGGTAAAATACAGGTGAGTTGATTGTACATTTTGTTTATGCATGTTTTGGTATAAAATGATTTGTGTTGTCAATCACAGTTGAATTTGTTGTTTTCATGATCATTGTATGAAAACATATGTTAAAGCTTGACATCAATTAAAATATGCATCTTGTACATAATTTAGTCCTAGGTTGTCAGCAGTTGACCCATCACTTTTTTGTCTGAATCTAAAATTTGATTTCTACCGCATGTACATGTACCTTGTACGATTCCTGAAAGTTGCTAAGAAAGCTAATAAAATAATTTCTATTAAGATATCCAAACTGAGATTACATAATCAGAAGTGTCCATAAGTGACAGTTTGTAAACTGAGGCAGGGTAGAGGAATCAACAAATTTGTAAAACTGTGGCTCTGTGTCAAGAATACCGTACAATGTAGGTCAGCTCTGTCGCCCCTCACCAGCATATGGTGACATCTCTGTGTAAGTTACAGGTTCTTCACCAGGACGTTAAATAATAATACAACAACATTTGACAATTGGTAAAGGAGTTTAAAAGTGATAAAACAGAAGGTAATTACAGAAACTTTCACTTCACAATTATCAATTCACATATTGTATGATATTTCAGATATCCAAAGATGGTGTGTACATGTTTTGCGGCTGTGGAAACAAGATACAGATTTTAGAAGTTTCCAGTGGTCAGACTAAGATATCCCTGACCCAGGTATGTATAATTAACACCTGATATTTATCTGCTGGTTTGATTACAAAGAAACATAAATAGTGGAATCCACTAAATTGTATATTGGTTATTCCCTTCATTACATAAAAAAATGAAAATATCAAACCAAACGCCATAATTATATTCAATGTTAAAATGTAGCATTATTTGCATAACAAAATAACCAAAGTTTGATTATTTTCAAAAGAAAAATCTCAAATAATATGGTTTTGTGATGTCCCTCAATCATGCTAAATCCAGACTGGCTAATTTTCAAGCAAATAGTTTTTGTTTCAATGTATAACGAGTCTCTTTTGCACAGTTTCAGGTTATCAAATTAATTATCTGTCAATAGTTGTTTAACCTATGAACAAATGCAGAAGGAGATGATTCAAATGTAAGGGAAAGAAATTACATATGGTTAGCAGATGTAACATGAAATTTTGAAGCAAATTTCCCATACTGGTAAATTTTCAATCAACTAGCTAATAAAATCATCAATTGATTTGCATTTTGGGAGGGGGGGTATATGATTGTTCATAATTGATTATTGTGGTTATGTTGCATTTGTTTATCCATCAGTTTTCCTCTTTTTTGTTCACAGGAAGAAGATGAAGAAATCACCTGTTTTTATCCTACACCAGACGATGAGGTATTTCTGTTGGATGATTAAATTCTTTTTCTTTATCCCCTAACTATTTGTTCCGAATTCACCCCTAGCTTGTTTATCAGCCAAGTGTGTGAACTTATTAATCATAACTGCAATAAAATGTGTTCTCGCAAAGTGTATACTTTTGGTAGAATCCCTTTTTACCCTGAGCTTTGCTCATGGTGACCTATTGCGATCGCTTTTCGTCCGTCGTCGTGCGTCGTCTGTCGTGCGTTAACTTTTCACATTTTGAACTTCTTCTCAAGAA
>JACSZP010054336.1:0-10046 GCA_016161895.1 Pinna nobilis | reverse complement strand
TTTCTCCATTTCTGTCAAATAGCTTGAGAACACATTTCAATGTAACTTGTGTCTTCTGACACATTGCTTTCATATTTGGCACATGTATCCCTAATGACAAGAAATTTAAAAAGTGCCATTTATTTGATTTTCTTAGCCTTCACAAATGGCTTACCACTCGGGGGTATAGTGTTTCTCAAACACATCTTGTTTCCTTCAAATTCCTACTTTTTCCTACTTTTTTCCTACTATTTTGTATAGATTGCTCCTACTTTTTTCCTACTTTTTTATCATGGTAGAGTAGAAAGCCTGTGTCTTTTTAAAACAAGAACTTTTGTATTTATATTTTCAGTAATCAGTCAGTTATCATTATTATATTTGTGGCATTTTAAATAATCAGTGTTTTCTGAAATCATATTATTGCCATTCTGATGTAAAAAGAGGTATTCATATTAACTGCATATTTAGTTATCATGCAATATAAGAACTTGAAAGCAATATTTTCTTCTGTAATCAGACAGTTGTCATATAGATATAGAACAGTACAATGTCATCTTACTGTTGTCACTTAATTATTATTAATTACAATAGATTATAGTGATATGTGATTACTTATTTATTATATCATCATCATCATCATCATCATCAAAATCATCATCATCAACATCATCATCATTGTCATTTATTTTCATTGAGATTATTTTTATTATAAAGAAATTATTTTCATCTGATAGAAAGATACACCTTTGCTCAATATAATTAGAGATCCATGAAATCCTGATAACAGTTGGATGATATATAATCTTAGCCTATCACTGTGATATAACAATAACCAACAGTACTCCAGATAATTTTTCAGGTACAAGGTAACAGTATCCTCACTTTTTGAACATTAAGGGTAAACCAGTTTTGTGTTAGTATGATAAGAGTAAATTAATTTTCAGTAGGAATTTAAGAAATGTACATCGAATTTTGATTAATAGATACATGTAATGTATTTGTATGAAAACCTGCTGTTATATGGTGTGATAACCTAGATGGTCATATTAGGCACAAATATGATCAAACATCAAAGGGTGTGTATTTTACATTTTACTTTATTGACATAGTGATATACTTAACCCTATAGTGTTTACTCCGTACATAGTCAGTCTGATACACATTACACATTGTGTCTGCTTCATAACTTTGCAACAAGTCACGAAAGAGGAATGAAATTTTGCATTATTGTTCTCCATTACAAGATATGTCCCATGCCATTCTCTTTAGTATCCCTTAAAGATTAAGGTCCCAAACTTATGCTGTTTGACATTAACCTTGTGTGTAAAATGCAGATATTGAATTATGTATCATAGATATTATTGTTATTGTTATTGATGTCCATGCGGGATCCTTTCTCTAGCAGGATGCATTTAATATAGTTTTCTTTATTGTTTCCATTGTAATCTACAACTAAGATAATCTCTTGCTCTAGAACTCAATATTTCTTAGTCGTTATACATTTATTTCAGTCCTTTTCTATTTTATAGTCATATGTGATCATAGGTTTACATTTACTTTTAATCCCCAGAGTGAGAACAATCATCCTCGCTTCTACCTACATGTATTATTCTTGTTTGTATGACATTTCTCTGATGGTAACAGGTGCCATACCTGTATGCCTGATAATCAGATTTCTTTTTACCTGTACTATGTAAGTAATAAAGTGGAAATTGCATTTAGAGACCACCCCTTGTGCCTTAGAAATGTGGCCTTTAAACAGGTAGTCAGTTATGACAGGATTTATTTTTATGATTATTTAAAAACTTGTTTTCCTTTAAATGGTCTCTGAAGACAGGTGCTCTCTCACAATGATGGTCTCACAAGACAGATACCACTGTATTACCTGTTTTGAAGTGATACTCAAACAAAATAGAAGTCAACATGTGTAATATTAAAATATAAATCTTTTCCTTAACACTATGTATTACTTATAAATTCACAGTGTGAATGTACAATGAGGAAAAAATGGAACTTATTTTTTTTTAACTTTTTGTCCTTCATAGATCAGATACCCTGATGCAATCTATGTCCTCTTTGAATATCTTTGTATAATGTGAGAGAGAGTTTGTCATTAGCACAACTTACTCTAATGGTTTTGTACTCTAATTGGTCACTTTTATAAGCTTTGGTACCTAGAAAATATTTTCAGAATGTAAGCCATTATAATGATGTATTTGGTGTTACAATATTTAGTGTCTTATTAATGTTTGTACTATATATGGTAAGTGATACATGTATGTAACATGTATGTACAGTCGAATCTTGAAAACTCGAACGTCGATCTCTCGAAGTTTTCGATTTCTCGAAGTAAAACGACGGTCCCGATTTTTTTCCTTAATAAATTAAGCAAATTTAGTCTCGATCTTGCAAACGTCGACGGCGAAATTTTCGATCTCTCGAATAAATTTTCACAATCCAAAGCTTAAAATACCTGTGAAATATGATCTCAATCTTTTGAAATGCGAAATTTTGGCAGACATTGTAAACATTGTGTTTATTTAGTAATTTAAGGTGACGACATTGGTAAAATATTACAGAATGTTTACCAAAATAATGAGTGATGAGAACATGTCAGGGGAGGGGAGTGAATAAGAGGGATTGGGCGGCGGAATAGCGTTAAGCTGGAAAGTAATTGTATTTTTGAAAACTCAAAGTCTCGAAAACTCGAAGTTTATCAGTGGTCCTGAGCACTTCGAGTTTTCGAGATTCAACTGTATATAGTCAATATCCATGTATATCATACACATATTGAGAAGAATGTAGCAGCCATATACAGATCTTGTTTTTCCATAAAGTATAAAAAAAAATTAAATCAATTTTACAAGGTTTCCCCTAGCGCCACATATCTTGTAGGTACATTGTATAATTAGCCAATATCTATTACAGTGATCTAGATCTACCTGCTCCCTTTTCACAAAAAATCTTTCAATCAAAATCACTAAGTCTTTAGTGAGATAAATTTCTGTTTCTCATATTGGACATTTTACTATGGAATTGATCAGTTATGTTGGAATCTGATTTCCAAAAATGATATAAATCTGATTTTGAATTCATATTTTAAAAAAAAAAAAAACCCTATAGGGCCTACAAAGATTTGATGCAATTTTGACTTGCAAGTGATTTTGATCATAAGATTCCTTATGAAATAGGTCACTTCTCTCTTAGGCTATTGGTCATGTCCCATAACAATGTTGTACCCGTGGTTATAATGTCAAAATATTGTATGTGTAGGCTTTAGTTTGGTAACATGTTTGTTTTGGTAAGAAATGGAAATAAGGATAAGAGTTATATATTCGGAGTTTCTCTCCTTGCCAATGTTTCAGTGCCATGTGTTTGATTTTTTATTGTACAGGATTCTTCTTTCCGAACAAAATTTGTTATCTCCCCTGTTTTGTTACACGCTGGCAGTATTGGAGTCAATTCTGTAGACAAAATAGCCTAGATATTGGTAAAATTTAATAGGGTAAGATATGTTTTTTCTCGTATTGTGGCCTCAGAATCTAACTTTCAATGCCCCCCCTATAGTGTTTGATTTTAAATAACAAGGGAGATAACAACACTTTGGAACGACGTTTAATCTATAATTAATTTTAATGTTGTCAGTTGAAATTTTGAATTACTAGTTGATAATGATTAATTATGTTTCACAATTAGAATAATGCAAGCTACCAATCAATTTATGTAATTTCATTTTGATTATTCAACATGTTATAGATTTTACTTAATCTTTACTTATTTTTATTACTTCGAGCTTGTGACTGTGATACAAATTAATTTAAAATTAAAATTTACTATCTAGATACAGATCTTTTTATCTATTATTTAGAAAAAAACTCATTTGGTTACTCAAGCTGGGAAATAGTTTTGTGTTCATCCAAATTACACAATACAACTACAGGTCACTGGCATTTATAAGAACTAGCCACCTGTTACTAACTTGACTAGTGGGAATTCTCTTTAGCACACTTGGTAGAGTGCTAGTTTCTGAAATTGGTTCAAATCCAACCAGGTTCAGACAATTTTTCACAATATTGCCATTGGCTCTGTGACTAAGCCGCCCATGTTGGGACCAGTTAATCCTCCGTGACATTACATATGATATATATCATTGTCAAACTTTCAAAAGTGTGACCATAACTCTAGATATCAAGGATGATATTTCTTGTGGAGGGGTACTAACTTGGCCAGTGGGAATTTTCTTAATCTCACTTGGTAGAGTGCTAGTTTCTCAAACTAGAGGACCATGGTTCAAATCCATACAGGATATGACAGTTTTACACAATATTGTCATTGACCCTGTGACATATACATGCCTCGTGGGATTTGTTCAACATTTGTAGTTTCAATGTGTGTATGAAGTCGCAAAATAATTGAACATTGTCGATATTTTAATGTCTTTAAAATTCTAAAAGCCTCAAGACATAAACTTGTTGGCACCTAGTGACTTGTACACTCTCAAACCTCAAACTACATGTTATACATGTGCCCTTTGTTGAATGGAAATACTTTTAATCTGCATGAAAGAAGAAAAAAAATACATGTATGGATTAAGACTTGTAAACCTTGCAAAATTTCTATGGGGAGTTTTTTCCAATTTTATGCGAAAGATTATAAATGTTACTAGACATTACAGTAGTATATGCCTCTGCTAGGAACAAATAGAAAAATTTAAGTTTTTAAATGGGGAAACATTAATTTTTTCGCGAGAAATAATGTCAAAATTTTACATGAAAAATAGGGGTCTCTCTGTTTATGGGAGAGGCTTGGTAAATATGTGAATTTAGAACTATTACCGCATAACTAGGCCAGAGACGTATATAACACAATATGCGTGTCTGACTAGGCCTACATGTATTTCAATTTTTAAGTTCCGGCTCTCCGTTTTTATTCTTTCCTCTACAAACAAAATTATACAAGCGTCTATGTGACGTGACAAATTGTACCCAGGATGCAACTCTCAACGGGTACCTGCATGTAAACAAAATACAGTAGCTGGTAGCAATTTTGCACCGTAACAACTGTTGCTCACACGTTACTTTGCTGTATTTTAATGCAAACTTTCTCTTTTGCTACGAGTGCGTTAATGCACAAGTGCCAGGCTTTATAAATCGATCTGTACTGCTCCGAGGTCCGGTATCGAGCGACGCTCCAACATGGCCGAAGTTGAAAACAAATCCTCAAGTTCGCATTATGTGTTTTACGGTTCACGTTGAAATGCATATCTTTATTGACGTTGTTTGCATTTAAAGTTTAGACATATTTATTCAGATTGTTACAGCAAAATGTTATCGGCAGCAAAGTGACTGCAACTACTTATTACAGTTACTTTATGAAAGTTGTTTTATCTGGTTGTGGAAATTGGCTGCCTTCCAAGGCCGAGTATCCTTTGTGAAAGATGTCAACAAAGAAGAAGACACGCATTCTGGCCAATAGATACGAGAATGTCAAAAAGCTGGGAAAAGGCAACTTTGGCACTGCATACTTGTGTAAAGATTTGAGATCGAAAATAGAAGATGAATATGAACTGTGAGTTGTACTAAAGTTTGACTTTTACATATGGTTTACATCTTTGTTAATCAATAATGAATTCAGGGGATTTAGGACAGGGATGTTTCGGGGTCAGGATGATTTCAGACTTGACAAGGCATTTTGGGTCCTAGGATAATACTTTAAGGGACCTGGAATGAATAGTTTTGACATAAATTTATGAAAATTCAGTATCATGCAAGTAACTGAATTTTGTGAACTTAAACGTTTACAGAATTTTATCATACCGGTACATGTAATTGTCTAATGATGTATAAATAGAAACTTCAATGCTATGCAATTCAAAAGTTATGCATCACCATGTAATAAAGCCCAAAGGACCCATGTTCTGAAGAAGGGTACTTGAATTGAACATATTTTATTGCCATAATGAAAGCTGAGGGATTTGGCACAATTTCTCACAACTTAGGAACACCAGTGTTGTCATGTGCATTGTAATGTCCATAGAAGGGTACTTCTACCAAGTAACCAACACTCTACTCTGTCTACTGTAATGATACATGTGTCATTCTGGTTTCAAACCTGATGAATGAATATAAATATGTACCTTCATTAGCTTTTTATGCCCCTACATGTAAAATTATATGGTGATGAAATCTTGTAAGCAGTTTACAGAAATGAAATGACCTAAAAGATGTAAATTTGAGAGTGATGGGGTCAAGATCTAAGTGGACGCATTTGTAGATCTGTCTCAAACCTGTCCTTGCATACTTGTTTAATTAACAAAAATCATTTCATTTCTATCTCACCTCTGTACATATCTGATTTCAGGAAAGTATTGAAGGAAATATCAGTTGGGGATCTGCAGCCGGATGAGACGGTTGATGCTGTAAGGGAAGCGCGTGTACTGTCTAAACTTACACATCCAGGCATCGTTAAATTCCATGACAGCTTCATAGATGGCGAGTCATTCTGCATTGTCACAGAGTACTGTGAGGTAATGTGATTTTGTGGACAATGGATCACATCAATTTTTAACCCTTTCGACACCCCGACTAATCTAAGACAACAGAAAAGAGCATACTATTTTTGGCAGGATTGTGAAACAAAATCTGGCTTATGAAATGGCAAAGTCCATCTGTCTGCCCATCCGTCTGCATCAACAATTTGGTTTAGATCCGGTGTGGGAAGACCATAGGTCATATCTCTTTGAAACTTCACATGCAGATAGACCTTGATGAGTACTACCCAACACAACCTTTATTTTTGATTTTTGGGGGAGGGATAAAAAAAAATAATGGGGGGTGGACTGTCAGTGTCAACAATTTTGGGAATACCATAAGTCATATCTCTTTGAAACTACACATGTAGATAGACCTTGATGAGTACTACCCATCACAACCTTTATTTTTTGAGGGGGGATAAAAAATATTGGGTGTGGACTGTCGGTGTCAACAATTATTGGAATACCATAGATGGTATATCTTTGAAACTTTACATGTAGATAGATCTTGATGAGAACTTTAATCACAACTTTTGCGATTTTGAATTTTGGAGGTGGATCAAAGAAGTAATGAGGGGTGAAGATTGAGTTTACATGTGTTCTAAAGGAACCTATGAATAATTTTTAACATTTTATTATGACTTAAATAAGAACAGTTTAAAAGAATTTAGTAATCTATTTACATGTACTTGTTGAAAGTAAGAGGATAATCAAGCAAATAATTTGGGGGTGGACTGTAATAATAGTGGATTGACTGTCAGAGTCAACAATTTTGTTTAATTTCTGTCAAGGCCCCGCAATCGGGCCATAACATCTTTAGCGGTTTCTTGTTAAACTTGGGGTTGAAACGGTTAATGATGACAAAGTACAGTGGAGTCAGTCTATAACAAAGTCAAGGGTGTTCGACTTTTAACTTTGTCATAGGCATCCTTCTTTTTAAGCATCAGAATTTACTATATATATAATTGAATAGTAATTCTTTTCATGGATTTTATTCCTCTTATTTATAGCACTGAATTCGCTTTAAGCCGATTTGCTATAGATCAACTACTGTTACTCAAGTAAATGAGCGATCATCACTATAAATCCATATCTAAATTACTTGGCCCCAATTTCGACAAAATGTTTTCTCTAACTTTTGTTCATGTCATAGTTGGCATATTAGATATCTCGATGGAGGCAAAACTGGTTTTTCATGTCCTTCAAATGAGGCGGTAACCAGTAGAAGCCAATGTCCTATGTCAAACCAGATTTCAGTACATCAAAAGTCAGGGAAAGTCCTAGGCGTAAGTCTAAATTTCAGCTTCATGCCTCCACAATTTGACTGAAGAAATTCTGGAAGTGGCATAAAACGTAAGAAAAACATTAGCAATGCTCAATGGTTGTGATTGCCTAGCATATGCCAATGCTTGAAGCCCTCCGCTGGCATTTCTTGACTTCTCCGTATAATTCAAGTAAAATTGAAGTACCAAAGGATATTGGAAAATCAAAGTCCTAATAAATATGACATGTTTAGAACATTAAGTCACAACACAGAAAACAGCTTCAAATCCCTAACAGGATGGGACCCCCACAAATCGAAAAAATGTCAATTTTGGTTGAAAATGGCATGTGCTCTTGACTAGCAAGGTTGTCACTGCAAATGGTTGAGCTCAGGAATGTGATCTGACATCCTTTGGAGGGGGACCCTATACTGTTTAATAAGTTCTCCATATCAACCATAAGACTTTCACAGTGACATTTTCAAGCATTCAACAGTGTAAAAAAGTTTTGAGCAGAACCTTGAACAATAAGAAACAAAGAAATAATACCCTCTTGTTATATAAGGGATTGTTGGAGATGAATTGTTTTCAAAAACTCATTTAACACAAGATCACATGCCATTTGTCAAGTGAATTCAGATGATGCATTACTGGTGTTGATGACCTGAACCTATGTAGATCAAGGTTTATGGTCATCCACACGTACAATTTTTTTTTCAGTTTCATATTCTCATTGTACCAATATCATTTTGTTTTATTCAGGGTGGTGATTTAGACTGTAGAATTAATGAGTGTTCTAAGTCAAAGAAACCATTGGACCAACGGTTGATAATGGATTGGTTTTTACAGCTGTTATTGGCTGTTCATTACATGCACCAAA
Organism: Pinna nobilis; assembly: GCA_016161895.1. NCBI lineage: Eukaryota > Metazoa > Mollusca > Bivalvia > Pterioida > Pinnidae > Pinna > Pinna nobilis. The sequence goes on along the minus strand of JACSZP010054336.1, from coordinate 1,393 downwards.
GACGTATACTACACAGAGATCTTAAAACAAGGTAATTTTCCTACACAGTTTTATGTTTTTCTTCATGAGCACAAGATAGGAGGTGTATAGGAGGATAGATGTAAGATGAATGCTGATGGAGCAAAAATACTCAGTTTGCAGAGCATTTTTCTAATACTGTAAATCCGGTTTTATTCGCGTGAATTTTATTTTCGCGTAATTTCGCGAGAGCTCTTGCTCGCGAAAATAAAGTTCTCGCTAATATTTCAAACCTGATATAAAAAAGAAAACACATGGCTTATGCTGTATCTAGGCAAAGTGAGTAAGTGGTCTAGTATGTGTGTCAAAATTCCGGCAAAGATGACTACATACTTCATAAACAATGTCCTGTTAGTTAATAAATGAATCCAACATTATATAGATTTCCTTATTATAGATATATATTAGATATTTTTGTCTCAAATTCTGTCTAAACTTATCTGTAGTAGGCCTACGGTGAATCTGTCGAACGTAACGTGGTTATAAGGTCATACTAATGCCGGGAATGGGAGTACAACATGTACTGGTAGGTCTAGTGATTCCTTTAACATCGACCTTACTATTTTATTTTCAGATTGGATATACAAACGAATTTTCTTTCGTTGTCAAGTATTACAAATTTGAACGTGGGTAGGAAAGATCCAGCCACTCATTTATGATTAGCAATGCTTCAAAGAAGAGCAAGTGCTTAGTGGGTCACAGGCTCTCGCTAAAATCAGTGAGACCAGTACACATCGGTAATGACCGCTAAGTCTGATTTCATTTCTGTATCTAAGAAAAAAAAAAGCATGATTTAATCATGACATTTAATTAGTTATAACATCAAGCAGAAAACAATTTCATATATTACCAGCAGTCAGCAATGACGAAACCAGATAAATATGTACGAGTCTGAAATTACACAAGTATAAACTGACAGTCCATATACACCATTAAAAAAAATCATTTATTGTCCTAATTTACACTGAGAAATGCCGACCTTTTCCCAAGCATTTGTAATGATATGCTCGCTATTCCGAAGCTTTTCAAATGATGTGAGAAGCCATTTAGCATGTAAGGGCTTGACCACTGATAGACGTAAATCTACATTGATATCGCTAATCTCCACGCCGCTGCGAATCTGTTGTGCACACTCATCTGCATACCAATTTTCGAAGCATTCCTTCATATTACGCTTAAAAACGCCATTTGGTAGTAAATCAAGTGGCTGCAATTGGTCTGTACACGCAGCTGGTACATAAACACACTTAATGTAATGTTTCTCTAATAATTCCTTCAGCGTATCCCCTCGGTGAGCTTTATACACATCGAAAACGCAAAGAGCCCTCTGGCGTACAGGTAAGTCCAAGTCGTCCTTGATTCTATCCACATAAGG
>JACSZP010054319.1:0-10741 GCA_016161895.1 Pinna nobilis | reverse complement strand
TATACGTTTTGTAATATAACACACCTAAACAAACAAACTGTATGTACTTGGAAGTTCGTCATCAAAAGCCAATATTGACTATGTTATCTCGATACCTGATTACTCTGTAAAAAGGTCAAGATCTAAAAACTACAAAACTCTACACACGGAAGTTTAAATATCCTATTGCACAAATCCATGCATTACTAACCTCTAAACTTAGTTAGTCTCTCTCTCTCTCTCTCTCTCTCTCTCTCTCTCTCTCTCTAAAAACGTTATCTTAATGTCATTGACTTTCTTCTATTGTCTATATTCAATGGAAAATTTATGAAGGATGTAGCTGGATAGCACACGACTATTGAATCTTTATCATATATATTATTTATTTCATCGATTCGATTTTAGCTTCCGGTCATTGACATGGTCATCACAAGTTATCAATTAACAGATTGGAAAATTGCACCTGGTCATATCCTAAATACGAGCAATATCGAAACGCTAGTGCAACTGCGTCAGAGAGCATCTGGAAATGGATCATAAGTGAAATTCTAAAATCATTGCGTCGATTAAGACCGATTATTACAAATCTTCATGCGTCACAAATGATGACATATGTACAGGCTGGTCAATTCAATACAATTATACATAATCTGTTGACCGACCGGTCAAAGTGCTTTGTTTTTTTGTCTTTCTACATACTGCATCGAGGAATACGAGTTTCATTTGATACTGTTTTCACCAAAATTTCCATTGTATTAACATTATATATACATGTATGTCGTAGTTTCCATACAATAGTTCATTAAGAAGGATGAATTCTCCTCCTTCAGAATGCCCTATACTATTTTATCAACTAACGTGTGACGTTTTCTCTCTGAGTCGCAAAATATCTTTTTCATTATATATATATATATTTTTTTCCATTTTAACAGCCATATGCCTTTAAAATTCCTTGGAGGTCCACCCTTTCCACAAAGAAAGACGATAGAAAATCATTTGACAACTAATAAACAAAAGCAAATACAAATAAGCTAAAAATTCAATAAGAATTAATAAAATTGTTTTTTGATTGTGAAAAAAACAAAACAAATTGAATCTGTTTCCCGCCTCATATTGCCTATCCTTTGATTTTATTTGATTCAATAATCTGCAGGATAAAATCTTGATACTGAAACACAAAAAATAAATAAATAGGTGAGTTAAATACAACATAACGAAAAAATGAAAGTTTCGAAGTCAGAGGAAATGAAAGACAGTTTTGGTGTGAACTTATGTAAACTGATCTGTATTATCCGATATAGATATCAATCTGAACTAATCTGAATTATTGATTGAATGTTCCCTGATATCAACTAATATTTTTGCCTCAAGAGAAGTACATAGACATAACCTTTGCTTATTCATTGTCAGTCATCCAACTTCTGTACCTGTCAGATTCTGTTTGATAGTCGAGCATGATTATTTACCGAGAGATGAGATACATGCTTCCGATCAAACGTAAATGCAATTATCATGTATAATATTACAATTATACGTATCCCCAACTGTTGATTTTCATTTGGAAATTACAGTAATTGGAGAAAGTGGCCATTGTATGACCATAAAAATAGCCATTGGCGAAATGATTTGACGTAAATTTACAGTACGGTGCCCTTAAACTTTCACCAATTTAGAGATAATCTAGAGTGATTATTTCGTCGGCGTCAGTATATAAATTGGAGTTTATATATTATTGGATATGCACAACAACATAAATTGGTATATATAAGTCTCATATGTCCGATAATAAATCCAAAGACATTGACACTTAGGAAGCGGAAGGGAAGAAATACAGTAAGTCATTTTATTCAAACGATTTAGATATAAACGGAATCTCTCTCTCTCTCTCTCTCTCTCTCTCTCTCTCTCTCTCTCTCTCTTTTGAATAATAATTATGTAATATTAATATTTTCAAATGCAGAGTAGATCCATTTCATCTTTAACACATATGATACAAATGGTTTATTCAATTCATTGATTCCATGTTTTCGGCATGCCTCATCAAGATATTTTTTTTTCAAACAAAGTCGTTTATAGATAAAATAGAATATTGGTATACATGTACATGCTGTAAAAATACCCGTGAGGAAATTAACATATTGTTAAATTTGCTTTTCGTTTTCTCCTTATCTTTTTATTTATGACTTGATTACAAACAACTGCTTTCTTTGATGTTAAACGTATGTTTAATGCTTTTGAGCGAATGTAGTGCTGATCAAAAGAACATACAACATGCACTTCGACAATAGTGACAATATATCGACGCCTGTTTCCTCGTTACGTTAGGTTATTTGGAATTTCAATATCAACTGACTGTGTCAAGTTTAACAAAATGATTTACGGAATACAAAAACAAAGAAGGCAGGGTAAAATGTTAAAATAAACATAAATAATAATATAAATAATTAAAGATAAAAAATAATTAATAATTAATTAAAAGTCATAATAATATAAATGTTAAATGTTAAATCGAAAATCAATTGATGTGACAAAAATTTAGTGGCATACCTGAACATGTACACTAATAACTACCATTTGGAAGACAACAACGCGATTTGAAATTGATTTATAAAAGTCTTACATGCCGTATAACACAGGTGTATATTTGAACATGACAGAACTCTATCGAAACCTTTTTGAAGTCCAAGGTTAAAGTAAATTTAGAGAAATCGACGATTTAGCGATACATTTCGCTGAATTAAAATTATGTAAAACATAGTCAAGTCTCATCAATCCGGACGCGAGGGATCTGGATGCTTCACATTCCGGACGAAATGTCAAGGGTTACAAAATTTTTTAATTGCATTGGTGATTATAATATCTACGTTTCAGTAATCCGGACGTTTTGTTTATCCGGAAACTTTGCTTGGTAACAAAGGTTTCCTATAAATGAGGCTCCACTGTATAAAGGAAGTCAAATGATTACTTGTAATGTTATTATCTGCAGATGTTTGATGACTGCTGTTTTACTCTCAGATCTGTTACTCCATATCGATATTTGTTTCATTGCATAAAAGGATAACGACCCATACTGATACTCATTGTCAAAATCAAAATAGCTCGTTTAAGTGTTCTTTTCAACACAGCATTGCTGGATAATAAAAGCATTCTTAACATTGAATGTACTTCAAAACATTCACTGGCAATGAATGGTGTCTACGATACAAGAAGTTTGTTTTTAGAAAAAAAACTGCATACATTCATAGACATGATAAAAAAGCCAGAAAATTAGTACAGATTTGTCCATCTCTTTTTCACATCTGCATCAGCAGATAACTGCTTGACTGTTAGGTACCTATGTAAACAGTTTATAAAAATCTGCATTTTCAGCATGAAAATTGAATGATTTAAAAAGAAATCAAAATGAGTAGAAATATACAAATATTAAAGTAGAAAAAAAATTTCAGCTTTTTATGTAAAATACTTTTAAATTAATCCAGTGAAATGAGATGAACTTTTAAACCTAGTAGATAGCAGGCACTATAGAAATCAATAACCTTGATTCCCTAAATTAAGATATTAGTTCCAGTACTTAAGAAAATACTTGTAAGCGTATACAGAGTTAACAATCTATAGGGTTTGATTCATCTCTTCTGTCTTTTTCAGGCCAAAATGGGACATATTAGTATCATCATTTCACTTTTAGCTGCTCTCGTCATGATTGGAGGTAATTTACTTTCTATAGTTTGTATATTTACTATCAATAAAGCATTTCATTTTTAGATTTTTTATTCAAAAGTTTCTTTAATGTTATATAATATGTCAGAATAAGGGTAAAGTTTACATTTTGTGAAGTGAATTAGCAGCAATATAGAAGAGTTTTTAGACTCTATGTTACTCCATTTCAAATAATATTTTATTGTAATGCTGTTTACGTCTCACTGGGAATCGTTCATTGATATGGATAAGATAATAATGAAGGGCCAAAACTATTACATAAAATCGCCACTTGCGGTCATTGAGGGTTCAATATTGCGTAATCATCTACTGTAGCACGTCTGTATATGTTGAAAAGCAATAAAATCCAGTACGGAGTCGAACTCATGCTCTCACTTCATATAAAAGCAATAACTCACTGCAACATGTCATGATGAGTTACAGTGGACTCTTTTTTTGTTATATTTTACCCTAATTATTTAATCTCCCTTACTTTGGAACAATTTTAACCCCTGGCTAAATAACGGTGTTATAATTGTACCACAGATATTATGTAGTCCCTGTATATTCGAAATAAAAATTCATTCCCATATATATATATATATAATTTGAAAGACTGACGTAGGCAAGTGTCCTGTAGTCACGTGCAAGGATGTGTATATTGTTCTATGGACGATTGGTGAAAAAGCACCCGATACTTTATATTTCTACAGATAAATACATTTCTTAAAATAGACTAAAAATAATTTATGATATCGTATACTGATTGTCATGAATTCCACGTTACTTGATAGTATCTAAACGAACGTTTCAGGCGCTTGCTATATTTCACCCGGTCTGTATGGCAAATGGCAACTTGAAGCCAGTGACCATGCACGGAAGGTACCTGTCGGCAGTATAGAAATAGGCCAGAGTACAATTGATGTCCAATTTAAAAGAAAAAACTCAACATTCGAGTGTATACTGACAGATTACTCTGGGACGTTTGTTTTTCGGTAAGTATTTCTGTAAATTCGTATATTTTTAAAGGACTAGAAACATTTACCCCTAGAATGGCAATCATTGACAATTGTTGGTCGCATGTGTCTCCATCCCTATGAAATTTTGAACTTATAAGTTTTGAAATTCTAGTAGATCTCAATAGCAATATCAATAGTCTTGAACAAAAGATTAAATATTCCAATTTTTTCAAGGCCCAAAATATCTCTCAGACAATCTTTTTTTAGCACAATATATATTTATCAGACTTCAGACAGATACGTAATTTTTCACTGACCACATAAATGTCGAATCCTGCCCTCAGAAACCATGTAACTGATTATATTTCTATAATAAATCATGGCTAAAAGGAAAAACTCGAATTATCGTGAAGCCACGATGTATTACATTAAATTACATATAATTTATTTTAATATTAGACCGTCATGTTCTGAAAGCTTGTTCAGCTGCCCTTTTCGGGGTCTATTTTGTTGAATAAATGGCAAGTTTCTACATATGTTCACAAATGTATAATTTTGAAGAAAATAAAAGGTATATACATGTACATGTACTTGTTTTTTACCAGCACTTTGGACACACATGGCATGATATGCATACAGTGGTTCCAGCAAAATGTAAATAGCATTATCATGACCCGACTAAATTGTAAGTAAAGAATTGTTTTTAATGATAAACTAGATTGATTGTTGGTTGTATTGCTGTTTAACATCAAACTCAAAAATATTTCACTTATATGGAGACGTCACCGTGTGCCGGTGAAGGGCGACAAATTTGACCTATGATCCGCACTTACAGCCGTAGAGAAGGGAGTGTTCTTTAACGCACAGTTACCTACTGTGACACGGGACCTCGGTCATGTCTCATCCTAAAGACAGGGACGGCCAACGTTACTGTAGCTTTGGCTCGAACGAACCCCAGACCCCTCGTTTCGAAGTCGAACACGCTAACCACTAAACCACGGTTGCCCGATAATCCAGTTACAGTGGAACCTCGTTTTTAAGACCAGCTTAGCTATTCTCGTGTTAGTCTTATCAGTCAGGTAGTCTAGTCGTTTAGGTCAATATTGTAAAAATATATCTGATGCTTTTCACTTTTTGTGTGAGTCCATCCTCAATGGAAAACTTTAATCAGTTTATTGAATCGAATCAATGTAGTAAATGAAAAATCGACTGAAATCGCTCTACATAACAACATAATATACCCTTTTAGTGTAGTGACGGTGATGTAACTTTTGCCAGCAAAATGATAAAAATATTCGCAAGGACATGAACGTTTTATAGCAATTGATTGTTTTTGCGTTATTTTTTTCGGGAATCTGCAATATTTTGCGGACCAAAATTACAGGAACGCAGTTACAGTGAACAGGCCTATCATAATAGAAGAATAAAATTTAATTAACTTCAGAAAACTGAGTAGCATATAAAGATTTTGAAATACAATAACAATGTTTATGTCATTGATCAAATTCAAGAATTATTGTATGTTTTCAAGTAATGATATATAAGTCAGTGGTGCTGTAACGCTATAGTTATTGCACTTTTTTTTAAAATTTATCACTGAGGAAAATTTTACTTACACGGAGACATCAATGAATGTCGACAAAAGGACTACAAAGCTTAGTATACACCAGACAATTAGGATCATTGAGCATTGAGAGAAGTTTACTGTACCGGCATATATTGCGTTACGGGACCTATTTTTTTAAGTCTTCTCCGAAGGACAGCCATTAAACAGTTCAGAGTTTAACTGCAGTCAGGAAAGTGACCATATCAATTAGTATTGCAAATTGATACTATTTGAGGGTATGGTATACCTGATATTTTGCATTCAGTGAAATGACTGCTTTATTACTGGAAGGTGTCAAAGAAATATAGCAATATGCAAAATGTAAATAAATTTATTTGCTTTATGGAAATATTCATAAAAATACAGACAATGGAACAGCTGATTCTATTATATTAATATCAGATTTATATTCTTCTTTTCAGTAGTAAATTGGCGTACTGGTTGATGTATTGGATAAGATATATTTTAGTTACAGTGGTCACTTAATCAATGGAAAACAGAACAAGGAAATGACACCATCTATTAATGGGTTGTGAAAAGCGAATTTTCAATTTCAATATACCAATGTCTAAATTTTTCACGGGATGTAATGTGTCGATGCCCCTGCCATTGGGTGAGGAGATCATGGGGAGAGATACCGATGTACATTTGTAGTACTTTTGTCAGATAGACATTTTTGTTGTTTTATAAATTCTAATGAAATGGAGTCAACTTCCTGATTCTATTCTTACTATTTCTTATTCATTTCAGTGGTAATTGATCAATCCGTGGATGATTTCTTTTCGCCACAAGCTCTCCCCGAAGGGTTCACACCATCGATACACAATGCCTGCTACGAATTTGATAATGCCGCAGTACTGTACATGAAATATACGTCATAGAGTGTCAAATACGGGAAGATCCGGACTTACTTGTACGCTCTTAATTAATTAATGCAGTCTGAGTAATAACAACTATGGCCAGTTTTGTCATAGATTGTGTCTGACAAAATAGATTATCAAATTTGTCATCTGAAACTTTTGAAAGAACACTGGCTCAAGTCCAAACGAACATGCCACATGCAGATGCATCCAGTGCAATACAAGACAAATGTGCTACATTTCCGCGCGTTATCAGAAAATTTCCACTAGGTTACTCAAGGTTGATTGTATTGTTTGTTGATGATCTTCGCAGTTTCGTAAAAGATAATGTTTTGCACATTTAAATCTGTACGTTGGAATTCAAGAAATGTTCTTCCTTCGATGAAAGTTACTTTATTACTTTGTTGATTTATTGAGTTACAACTGAATAAATGTGTCATTCTTTATTGCTATTTTTTTTTTTAAAAAGCGAAACAAAAGTGAGTATTGATGATACATTTTATGCGCCTTATAATCTCAAACTTTCTTGGTAACTGCCGTATCGCAAAACTATGCACAGCAATGTCATCTGGGGTCATAAAATGATTTGTATAGGATTTTACCTGAGTTATGATTAAATAATTGTCAACATCGAAATAACTCTTAACGACAGTCATTTATGGTCAGACAAGTGAGTTAGAGAAGTGAAATAAATTACGCACTGATACCTACGGGCACTCTGTGTGGTATATGCATTCATTCCCAGATCCAATGAAATTACGATAAATAGTTTAACAAATTCTGAAATCGATATCTTTAAATCAACTCAGTGCTTTTCTTAAATCCCACTTCCTTGTAATTATTGCCTGAAAGTGTAAGGTATGATATTTAAATCTATTTCTGATGACATTGAACTAACCTCGAAGAGCACTTCAACTTGTAATGCGTCTTTTAGTATCTCAAAGTGTTAACATGCAATAAAAGCGTAACTACAAAAGAGACCTACCTGTACAGGTGAAATAAAGAAATATTTTGCCAGTTTATTATTTTAATTAATTAATTCATTTATTTATTTATTATTATTATTATTTTTTATTTATTTATTTTTTTTTTATTGCTTAGCTTTCCCGGTATTTGCTTCATAACAATTGCTATCTATATTTGCAACTAAGGCTTGTCAAGACACGGGTTCGAACCTGAATCTACCAAACACGAGGCTACCGTTGTAAACACTAGATAGCCACGGCGAAGTAACGGATATAACAAACACAAAGGAAACGTTGTAAGCACTAGATAATTTCGGCATAGTAACCGATATACCAAACACCAGGCGAACGTTGTAAACATAAGATCACCGCCGCGTAGTAACGGATATACCATACACGAGGCAAACGTTGTAAACATAAGATCATCGCCGCGTAGTAACGGATATACCAAGCCCGAGGCAAACGATGTAAATACTAGATGAACGCGGTGTAGTAGCGGATGTACCACACGCAAGGCGAAAGTTGTAAACACTAGATCACTGCGGCGAAGTGACGGATATAACACGCTGTAAATACTAAATGACTCATCTTAAAGCTTGAACTTTTAAAGATTGCGAAACATATATGATAATGGAGATTTTCGAAGAGTAAAACTGAAGAGGTATATGGAGGCTTTGGAAAGTCAAGTGCAGTTGAGCAACATCAATCGGGACACCTCCGTTCCAAAAAAAATTGTCCAGACAAATAGAGCGTCTGNNGTGTTGAATCAGGTGTCCCCTTTCAGCATGTCACAACTGAAATGTCACGTGATAAACCCAGTGCAAAGATGAAATAATGAAATCAAATTCGATGAAACGGTCATTAGTTTGTTAAAGATCTTATTGATGTTTTACATCAAGAAGAACGCGTCAAATTGGAAATAGTGACAGTCTCAACCTGAAGGACAATTGCCAATTTAGATGGGAACAAGAGTCGTAAAACAAAAGGATATACAATGTGATTACTATTGAATAGGGAAATATTTGCATTGAATAGAAGCGTTCGCTTTCAACATGAGTTAATCCATTACTCTACGCTTTTACGTGTATTTGTGTATTTCTGTTTGTAATTTTGTCTACCTATTTCTGTTTGTAATTTTGTCTCCTTTTTATTTTGGCCACGACTTTGTCTGCCGTTGACTTATTCTGTTTGGAGTGTCCCTTGGTATCTTCTATTTCGCCCATTTTTTTATCCTTTACATTCTTACGAGAGTAACATTTTAGGTAAACAAAAATCCTTCTTTGCCAGTGACACAGGACACATCTTGACAGGACGGTACACACAGACGCCTATATTTCCACTCGAATCCTCCTTCCTACGGAAATCATACTGTTTCGATGTAGAAATGGAGAAATGTCAAGAGGTCAAGAATTATTCAAATCGAAGATAACACATATAGGGAATATTACCTTCTCAAGACGAATAATAGTTAAGAATCCCAAATGATATTGGACATGGTGTACTGAGGGAGTAGGAGTTGCTTACCCTTCCAAAATATCTGAACTCATCCCATTTTTGTTTATTTAATTTTTGTTGGGTTTGTGTTACCCTGTCTTTAGTTATATATGTTGTGTGAATTGCCGTTTGTATTATGGTTTCTTTTTTACCTTGGTCAAGATTTTGTCTGTTTGACGATTTTTGAATTTCGAATGCCCTTTTGGTATCTTCAAATATCCTTTTATTGAATTCTATATCTTTTAAAAATCGAAGCTGATAAAATGTAACGAGAAATCATTTATATCCCAAATATTATGTCTTTTTAAAAACTGTTGTCTCCTACTTACTCTGAACATGATAAATTTAAAAATATGAATCCTGTCAAATGGGTATTATGCCTATGTCAGCCTAAAATTAAGCTATGTCAGCCTAAAAATGAGCTGTTAACCTACTTTATTTGATACGTTCGGAATTATTTTCGACAATCAGTTTGATGATTTGTTGATACTGGGTAATTCTGATCCAAGTAAACTCACAAATCAGGAAGTCGCAATGAAATGAACATTTTATGTCAGAGAATGAACAAATTATAATAGATATACCATAATTACGATGAAATAAAACTTTTGATAAGACTAAACAATTCAAACAAGTAAAATACGAACGATTCACTTAGCATTTCATTTTAATTAGATTTTATAGTTTACTCTTATACACAGATTTATACAAATAACTCATGAACAAACTAAAAGAAGCACGCGTTCATAGGGAACACATACATGCAAACACTTGCACGAGGGGGATTTTTGTTCGTGTCGCATTCATGACCTCAAAGTCGAAATTTATTCAGATATTCAGTCATTCCCCTTACAAATGATTTATCATTGTTCAATATAAACACATTTACATTTAATATTTGTCTAATTTTTATATTTTATTTTTAAGTTTTTAAGTTTTTAAAAAAGTGTCTCCAAGAGAGATCAAGGTGCACACATTATCCCATTCCATAATCTTGTTCTTAGATTTCGAAGTTAAAAAGCAAAGTAAACAGATTGATTTTGTTTACTTTACGTTCAATTGTGTTTGCTTTAAATTGATGTGTGTAATATACCAATGCAAGTACATAAGTATTTAAACAGTATATATAATATATAGAAATAAATAGATATATATGCATATACGGTCATAGTTTGAATATAT
>JACSZP010054301.1:0-10971 GCA_016161895.1 Pinna nobilis | reverse complement strand
CTCTGTTCCTTGAAAATGGTTTCCGCACAATAACTCGATTACCTTTGGGTCTACAATGTTGGTACTTCACACATGGGTTGCCTATGACTCAAGGAGGATCCCTATTGATTTTGGGGTTCAAAGGTCAAAGGTCAAGGTCACACACATAACTCCCGTTCCTCGAAAATGCTGCCACGGGGGGTATAAGTCCCGTTAGGAAAATTCTAGTTGATATCAAGATATGTGATAGAGAATTATTCAAAGGTTTGATATCTATAATTTTTTTTCGTCATATCACAAATTGTTTATTTGTGATTAACACCTGAAAATGCACAAAATAAATATACCTGACTGAGTTTCGTCCCCTGTTTGTGAGGTCATTTGAGACACTTGAGTATAAACAATGGCGACCTATACTATAGGCTATACGTAAAACCGGAGATTATGCTCGGTATGAATGTAATATCCGTACCTTTTATGTACGATTCTTCCAATTGTAAGTCTCCAAATAGTTACACATCATCGTAAGAACAGACTGAATGCCAAAAAGTATGTGCAAAATTAATTTAAGATAGGCCTACTCGATGGTACAGTAGGCCTTCTGATGGCTACCGTTAGGCGATGTTCTGGTTCTTTGAAAATAAGATTTACAACAAAACGATATTCGTTTAATTTTTTTAACACCATAGAACCCGTTTTTCTTCAAGATATGTAACGGCACATTTCCCAAATATAAATAAGGGATAAAATATTTTATATTCATTAAAATTCTTAATTAGGTCTACATCGGTACGACGGTAGCCTAGTCGCCTGCCCATGAACTGACATGTAGATCTACTAGTACTAGTGAATCACCTGCAGTTGTGCTTAAAACTATCAGTTGGAAATACGGGAGTTTACAATGCAATATCATTCTAACCTCAAAACGGAAAAATAAGTCCAACTTGGCCTATATTGTAGAGATTTAGATCTACTAGGCCTACGACTCGTACATCTCTGTATTGCCCAAGTTGGGTAATGTGTATTGCTTACATATCCAGTATTAAAACGAGCAATCTCATTGGATTTCGATAATTTACTGGACAAATGAGATTGAATGATTTATATTCACGTCATGTAGGCCTATTTTTGGATGACGATACTCTCAGACTTTATGCCTACGTATACTACCATAAAAGAATGGGTAGAATCTAATTAAAGAATCGACTGAGAATAGTTCTGTCAAAAGCATTGTACTATTGTAAAAAGTAAACAGTGCGACATACATTTGTATAATCAGTTGCCACAAAAAGTTAATAATTAACATAGATTGTCTCAATTGAGCTGAAAAAATCCCGATATCACGCCTTGGCTTAGCTGCTAAGAACAATGTCAATGAAGCAAGGGGGACTGTTAGGCCTAGATCTTTTCTGCGTGACTGCATTCAACAAACAATAAGGTTACACAACTGAATAAGTACACAGTAATATCGGAGGGGGCTAATAAATATCTGCAAGTAAGTGATCATTGTAATTTTTTGATGAGTTAGACATTAAAGTTCATGTGATAAAGCCTAGTACATCGTAAACAAACTTATATTGATAGGGATTATATTACCATATATCGTATACTTATACTTGGGATTGCTCTAGTGAATGTTTATCTAAAAATATTCTTAATTCACCAGATGGTTAGAAAACTATAAAATGGTCTTTGTTAAAGAAGCCTAAGACTCACACCTCACTCGCTGAATCCTTTCAATTTGTTCTAAAAGTCAGTTCTATATACTACTGCTTCTGCTAGGCTATTCTGACAAGTGTCTCAAATGACGTCATGTTCAAGGGGAAGAAGTCATGGTGGACATAGCTCTGTATGTTAAATAAAATGATCTAAATCATCGCTGTAAGTTGCTAGAGGCATCATTTGATAAAAATATCAATCACATATGATATTTGTATCATAGATACATGTTTTTAGGTAGGTTTTGCGATTTTGAAAAAGCTCATTGGAATTGACCTTTAAGCAAACAAGAAATTTATTAAATTGAAAAAAGACAGTGGATACTTGGTTGTAAAACAATTTTAGTTTTGTAGGTAATACAATGTAACTACAACATATGATTTTGTAGGAAACTGACAAGAGCTAGTCAGAGTTCTGGATTGGAACTTCCTGAGAATGTGATGAAGCTGGAGTGGCATTTTAGTAAACCACCATTAGTGCATAATGATGACAAGCATAAAAGAGCTCTGCTGACCCAGATGAAACAGGAAGTACTGAATCTGACACATGCTTCAGAATTCCAGTTTCAAAGAAACATTCAAAAGACTCATTGTGTAATTAGGTATCAGATCAAAAAGCCAAACCACATCAAAGAAAATAGTCCCAGTGAAAAGAGTAGTGAACAGGATCAAATATCTGCAAGTGAAACTCCTGAAGTTAGCAGTTTTGAGAACTCTCTGAATTTCCTGAAAAAAGATTCAGATACTGCCGATGAACAAGATTCTAGTCTTGTTATGAATGGAGCGTGCTCAGTAGAAGGACTGAGACACTTGGTGGGAAATTTGACGATGGATAGTATTGAATTTGTACATTTGTACGCAGAGGGAATGGAGCTCACTCTCTCTGATTTGATTCTGTTGACCTATTTTTATTTTCTATTGGTAAGGCATTACAGACTGCTTTGAAAGTGTTCATTACTGTGTTTCCAAGATGTGGTATATCAGATGAAGCATGTATGATCTGTCTGTATACAATTTCCAAATTAAAAATTTGGCCTGTAACTTTTGAATAGTGTGATACAGTGTCTTGATTAGACAAACTTTTGATACCAAATTTGTTGACCTCCCAAACCTCACCTTCTCAGAACTTTAACCCAGTATTATTGTTATCAATGGGATATTCATATTTCATGAACGCATCTTGTTCTTTATGGCCCATCCTAGAGTTCAGTTAATGAACATTTTCTCACATATTTTTTCTTTTGTTTATGGGATGAAATGGAGGAATATCTTGTTTATTACTGTACTTTAGGCCTTTCTTAATTTAGCTTTACAGTCGGGGTAGTATACCTCACTAGAGACCACTTTAGGAGAACAGTTGCCTTGAGAGGGGTTCATATTAGATTAATATTATACATGTAGTGGGAGAGCGGGAGGTACATATTATGTTCTTCATTTATTTGATGTACATGATGTGTATGTGTTGGCAGTACCAAGATATATATAACTGAAAAACTACTGGTATATACTACAATGAAAATGGTACATGTACATGTATATAAGCACCTTTTTAGGGACACAAGAAAACCTGTCTTTATAGGGAGTTATTCTTTATGTATATAGAGGATGATTTGTACACAGATGGTACCACAGTGAAACCTATCTTGATAGATTATCCCTTCTGATATTCAGTGTGGTCTTCTAAGACAGGTAGTGTCTCCAGACAAGTTATATTCATATGAATACTTTAAAACTCAATAAATGTTCTCTCCAGGCAGATAATCTCTCAAAACAGGTTGCCCTGACAGCAAAAAAAAATCTTTGTGACGAGGTGGTCTTTATACACAGATGATCATTAGAACAAGTTTTACTTTATTTCAACAAATACAAAAGAACAAAGAAAAAGAAAACCCTAAATCATTGAATATTTATTATATTATTTTACATCTTTATTTAAACAGCAGAGTGTTTCATTTGACACAAGAGGACTGGAATCACACATTCCCTCAATAATGAAGTGGTACCGACACATGCTCACATTACCAAGGGTGCAACAAACAGCCAAGAAATGTCAGTTCGAGTTGGACGGAGGGAACAATCATGTGGTATCTCCAAACATGTGCCAAATTAAATTTCAGATTTCTGAAGATGTTCGGTCTCCCGAAGATGACGAGATGGAGTTAAGGTAAATTTTGATACCAGTATAGGTGAATTTTCTCTGTTGTGTTTTCCTTTGGCTGTTTCTGGCAATAGGAGAGACTGATGGGACGAACACATTATCACACCTTGTTTGTGAAAGTTGATGAGAGTATGACTATATATTTCAATATGGGTGTTCTATCACAATTTTTTCTTAGGATGTTTGGTCTTCTGAAGATACCAAGAAAAAGTTTAAAAGATAAATTGATTCACAAGTTTTCGTTAGCACGTTTGTATGTTTGCTGATGCAAAGGAAACCTAAGGACTGATTTGATGGAGGAGGAGGTCCATATGTATTTATGAATACATATCTGCTTTGCTTTTAGCTATAATCGAATGTACATTGTCAAGATTGGATTTTGAGTGTTCGATAATGATGCAGTGAAGAATTGCATTTTGTTACCGACATTTCACAGAAGGTGTCAGTACAGATCCGTCACTGCTTTATGACCCATTGTGCAGACAATAGGTCAAACTTTGAATCTCTTCACAGACAGGGACATTTTATATAGTTTGGTTAGTTGTGTTGTTGTAAATGCCCAATTCAAGAATCTTTGACTTATGTGGAGACATCGGTGAAGAGCCAAATATTTTGCCTTTGCTTTGCAATTATGTCCCTAAGCAGGGTGGGTTCTTTCACAGGCCGACACTGTCTCATCCTAAAGACTGGGACAGCCAACCACAGCTTGGCTTGAGCTCGAACCCCGGACCTTGTGATCAGATATGGAACATGCTAACCACTAGACTAAGGTGTTCCCTTCAATATGGGTGAGAAAAGTTCTTGAGTGGGACCTTAAGCAAAAACCAACAACAAATATATGTTCATGTAAAACACACTAAAACCTCTCTATAAAATTTATCTTATTTAGAATGGTCAGATTAGTGAGGTTGCATTGTTGGTCAGGACAATACTTACAAGGTTAATCTCAATAAATTAAGGACACTGACTAGAAATCTATTAGAAGTAATGATGAACAAAGCAAACTGGACCTGAGTTTCTGATACACGTATCTTTGTAATAATATAAAATTATGTACAACTTTGCTTCTTTTGTTTCAGTCGACGTTGTCGGGCTAAGTATAGGGCAATCAAACCAGATGTAACCAGAGCATTAGATAAGATAAAGGTAGTGTGCTCCTGTACTTTGTCATCTTTTTGTTAGGTCACACCTGAGTAACTTTTATGCTCCCTGGTTAGGATGTTTGCCCTCAGATCCTGAGGTCATAGGTTTGAAATCTTAATGGCAGAGGGAGCTGGTTTTTCCTGTCCTTGATGGGACAGTAAAATCATGGTGCTGTGTCACAGTAGATGTCCGCACGTTCTGTGCTGAAGAGCCAAGTACAGGCCGAATGTGTCGCCCTTCAGTGAAGGATTCTTGAGTGTGTTGTTAAACAGCAATGCAACCAATCAACAAACACATGTTAATGCATTATATGTGCAATTTGGTTATCTTAGCTAACATGGGCAGGAAAACTTGTTGATATCAGTACAGACACCAGTGCCCAGTGTTGACACAGACAACACTTTGTAAGGTGAGCTAGTTGGTTGGTTGTATTGTACTCATGTCTAATATCCCACTCAAAAATATTTCACGTACATGTATATGGAGAATTCATCCTGTGCTGGTGAATGGCGACAAAGTTTGCCTATACTCAGCACCTATGTCTGTAGAGCAGGGAAGGTTCTTTAACATGTTGACACCTACTGTGCCACAGGACTTTGTATGGTGGTGCACTTGGTTATCGATCATCTACATAATCTAGAAATACTTTGTTAACCCACGCACACTGCGACTGACCTACCTATAAGGTAAACATTCATTGCTGTTGTCGGAAGAAACTTAGCATTTTGAGAGTCCAAGATGTATACTTTAATAAAGGCCCCCTTTTTTTATACGCCCGTCAAATGAAGGGACGTATTATGGTATGGCGTCCGTCCGTCTGTCCGTTAACTTTTTTTGTCCGGAGCATAACTCTTAAACCGTGCATGATAGATTCATCAAACAACATACGCATCAAGACCATCACAAGACGCAGTGCATTGTCCAAGAACCGTAACTCTAGCTGCAGTATTTACAGAGTTATTGCCTTTTGTTAAAAATAAAATTTTTCCTTTGTCCGGAGCATAACTCTCAAACCTTGCATGAAACATTCATCAAACTTCATATACATCAAGACCATCACAAGGCGGAGTGCAGTGTCAAAGAACCGTTACTCTTGTTTCCATATTTACAGAGTTATTGTCCTTTGTTAAAAATTAATTTTTTCCTTTGTCCAGGGCAGAACTCTTAAACTGTAAATGATAAATTCATTGAACTTCATTATCATACACATCAAGACCATCTCAAGACACAGCGCAGTGTTCAAGAACCGTTACTTTTGCCTCTGTGTTTACAGAGTTATTGCCCTTGGTTAAAAATTTAACTTTTTCCTTTGTTTGGAGCATAACTCTTAAACAATGCATGATGAATTCATCAAACTTCATTCACATTAAAACCTTCACAAGGGGCAGTGCAGTGTCCAAGAAATGTAACTTTAGCTGCAGTTTTTACAGAGTTATTGCTCTTTGTTAAAAATTAAATTTTGCTTTTGTCCATAGCATAACTCTCAAACCGTGCATGATACATTTATCAAACTTCATACACATCAAGATCATCACAAGGTGCAGTGCAATGTCCAAGAACTGTAACTCGGGCTTCTGTATTTACAGAGTTATTGCCCTTTGTAAAAAAATAAACTTTTCCTGTCCAGAGCATAACTCTTATACTATGCATGATACATTCCTCAAACTTCATGCACAGCAAGACCATCTCAAGGCACGCTGCAGTGTCGAAGATCTCTTGCTTTGGTTTTCACAGAGTTATTGCCCTTTGTTTAAGATTCAATGAGTCTGTACACTTTTTAATGGCTGTCCAATAACTTTCCTTATTATAAATGGATTTCCTTCAAACTTTATTACAATGTCTTTTACTATGGAAGCTTTGATGAGTTTGATTTCAGAAACTTTTCGTGTATAAATTTTAGAGGTATGTCCCTTTACTTGTTATAATTTGTAAACCTTTCAATATCCGATCCATATCATTCCGAATTATGAACGGATTTTCTTCAAACTTTATAACATTGTTACTTACTATGAAAGATTTTATGAGTTCGATTTCTGAAACTTTTCGAGTATCAGCATAATTTTCTTGAGTTACAGCTTTTCAGTTGTCTTCATTTGTAAACTTTTCAATGTCTGTTCAGTATAAACTCATTTTCCTCAAACTTCATAACAATGTTTCATCAGTATCAAACATGGCTACTGGCGTATGATGTGCCCTTCAATGGGCTCTTGTTGTAAATGTAATGCCCTCAGGGGCATTTAATACAGAATATATGGTACCTGCAGATAAAAACTCATACTCATTTACTAAACCCAAACATACCCATACAGTTCTTTTTAAGATAGAGCCTATACTTGTAAGAAATAAAATAGAATATAGATTTATCAATATATCGGATATTCAAAAAATGACAATAATTAATTTACTATTCAGACTATTCCACACAGTAAATAATAGTGTGTTTTTTTTGGATAAGAATTTTTTTTTCTCTTGTTTTGTAGATTAAACCACGTAAAATATCAAAAGTAAAACGCAGATTGTATTCTCCAACAGCATTGGCCAATGCTTATCGGGCTGTAAGAGAGCAGGGAATAGCTGTTA
Source organism: Pinna nobilis (assembly GCA_016161895.1). NCBI lineage: Eukaryota > Metazoa > Mollusca > Bivalvia > Pterioida > Pinnidae > Pinna > Pinna nobilis. The sequence continues at coordinate 3,393 of JACSZP010054301.1, read as the reverse complement.
GAAAAGCATCTAGGCTGTATAATGTACCCCTCACTACATTAAGAGATAGGATTGATGGACGTATATCAGTTGATGTTACCTCATCTGGTCCTGATCCCTTATTATCTGTGGATGAAGAATCCCAATTAGTGGAGCATCTAATGTCCCTGAGTGATTTGGGTTATGGCTACACCAGGGCTCAGGTGTGTGAGTTGGGTGCAGATCTGGCAGTGTTTGTAAATAAGAAGGTCTACAACAAGCCTCTGAGCACAACCTGGTTCTACAAGTTCATGTCCAGATGGCCAGAAATCCATGTCTCCAAACCTAGAGGTCTGTCTGCTATTCGTGCAAAAAGTGCCTCCCCAGATGCTGTAAATGCATATTACAATGAACTTGAAACCATCTTGAAGAAATATAACTTGACCGATTCTCCAGAGTCCATTTATAACATTGAGGAGAAAGTTATTAACACTGACCACACTCCACTATCAGTTGTATCAGGAAATGACTCATCATTACAGTCTATAACCTCCTCCCCACGTGGAGAAACCACTACAGTACTAGGATGTGGTAATGTTATAGGACAGCAAATTCCTCCATACTTGGTATTTGCTGGAAAAAGAAAAGTTGAAAACCTTATGGATGGGGCTACCCCTGGAGTAAAATTTGCTGTGTCTGAGACTGGATGGTCAAATTCAGAAATTTTTGAAGATTATATGAAAACCCACCTCTCCAGGTATGTCCAGTGCAATGATGACCAGAAAGTCATAGTGTTTTATGATGGACATACTAGCCACATTGGGCTTTCCATAATTAGCTGGGCAAGGAAGCGAGGCATTATCTTATTCTTATTTCCTCCACATTGTTCCCAGATCCTCCAGCCAATTGATGTAGGCTGTTTCGGGTCCCTGCAAGAAATTTATAATAGAGAGTGTTTATCTTTTTTAAGGGAAAATCCTGGACAAACTATTTCCAGATTAAATGTTTGCAAGCTTGCATGCAAGGCATATTCACAGGCATTATCCACAGACAATCTGAGGGCTTTGTTTTTGAAAGCAGGTATATACCCATTAAATAAGGCTGCAAAACCTGAAAGGAAATTGAAACCTTCCAGTCTATGTAAAGATAAAAACCAAACTGAAGACATGCAGGATCCTATTTACAAAAATGAGACACAGGGAAAAGGTACAGGACAAGACTTTTTTCAACAGAAGGACTCAAAATGTACTATAAAGGATGTGACTGAGAAAACCAAGAAAAGAAAAATGTTCCACAATCAAATTGGAGGTGAAGCATTTATTGAGATAAAGACCTCTGACATCATAAATAATCATAGCAATGAACAACAACAAAAACCAGAGAAAAAAGCACAGAAACAAAAGGCTGCAAAAAGAAAGCAAAACCAACCAGGAGGAGAAAGCATAAAGGAGAAAAAAGTTACTGGATTACAAGAGCTTCAGCCTGGTTCATCTAGGCCCACATCACACCTCTATTTTGATTCAGACGATCCCTATGTTGATGATGTAGAAGGAGATTGCTGTATTAGTCACATATTATCACCTCCAGGGCTTAAGGAAAAGACTTGTTGCTTGTAAATTAAACTCTGTGTGGTCATTGTGGTTATTGAACTCATCTCTGCTTTGGAATTGCTTGTAGAAATCTGAATTTCTCTGCTCCTACTGTTATCAGTTTTATTTCATTCTATTTTATTTTATTTTACATTTTATCTTATTTAATTTTTATTTTCATTGCTATTTTGATTTAATATTTTCTAGGTTGTTTTTTTTTTAGAATTTCTTTTTTTCATTTTTTTCTCATAATTCCTGTTCGTATTTTTATTTCATGGATGGACTTTGACAAGGGCATGTTTTTTGTTTCTCATTTACTTAGTTTTTATTGTTTCACTTCCATATCTTTCAAATAATTTTCGTCAGATTGGTAAAAAGTTACATAGCCAATTCCAGATATCTGCTTAAATACACCCCAGACTGATTCCCCGATAGAAAGCCTCAAAATTCTTCATCCTTGGAAGTACTCGGACTTTATACAGTACATACATGTATGATCGATAACCCAATACACAGCATCCACCATATTGAATTCTGCCAGTGAAGTTTGACAACTTAAAGTAAGATATCTCAATTTTTAACTTTTATTCTAAGAAAATCATGTTTCAAATATATTGTGGCCGTTTGTTTATAATGTGACCTTTTTAGAGTCGGGGCAAAGCCTGGGTATTGTTAGGTGATAGATATCAAGTAACACCACCATATAAACTAAAACTTCAATTTGTCAAACTCCAAAAAATCACATTTGTCAGTTTGTCAAACTTTTCTGAAAATCTTAAATTATTTCCCTATGTTATTCCATTGAAATATCAATCATGATTCAAATGTTTATAAATATATTTTCCAGTTGTCTCAAATAAATTTTGGTCCTTTTGCAACAAAATTAACAAATCACTACATTTAAGTCAAACATAAAAATTTATTTGTACAAAAGTTCTGCATAGCAGCATTTTTGCACCTTTTTTGTAAGTTACCTGGGGCCACCATGGCCTTGTGGTAAGCTTCTTTGTCTTCTGATAGAGAGGTCCAGGGTTCAAGCCCAACCCACACTGTGTTTTGCTGTCCCTGTCTTTTGGATGAGACAGTAAAAACTATGTTCTTGTGTCACAGTAGGTGTCTGCAGGTTAAAGAACCCTCCCTGCTCTATGGTCATAAGTGTCAAGAATAGGTAAGATTTGTTGCCCTTCACTGGAATACGGTGATATCTCCATATAAGTGAAAGATTCTTGAGCGTGACATTCAACAATAAATTAACCAACGTTATAAGACTGCATCCCTGTCCAGTTAGTCTACAGATGCGGTGCATGCAAATTAAAAATCTCTTGTTCATTATTTTGTGTTTGGTAAAGAAGGAGTTTCATTGTATGCCATCTGAAAAGATGTCTCACACTTTTTCAAACAGTCCTTAGAAATTCAACTTATTGAAGATCTACTTGATTGAAACCACACCTCCACTATACCTCTGACTCATAACTGCTTTTCAGGCAGGAAGTATTGGAGTGATGACTGGAAATCATCCAAAAGGTAACCAGGTGCAGTTGGAGTGGGAAAGCTTCCCTCCCAGAGTCAGTCCAGGAAAAGGTAAGACTCCTGATTGTAGAAATGACTTCTTACAGGTGAGTTGACTCCTGTCAGGTGAGTTGACTCCTGATTGTAGAAATGACTTCTAACAGGTGAGTTGACTCCTGATAGGTGAGTTGACTCCTGATAGGTGAGTTGACTCCTGATAGGTGAGTTGACTCCTGATAGGTGAGTTGACTCCTGATAGGTGAGTTGACTTCTGATAGGTGATAGGTGAGTTGACTCCTGATAGGTGATAGGTGAGTTGACTCCTGATAGGTGAGTT
>JACSZP010054285.1:5848-21925 GCA_016161895.1 Pinna nobilis | reverse complement strand
AAACATGATAATCAATCCCGACTTGTTGTGTAATCTCTATATATCTAATTGTAGACCTACAGTGGAACCCTCTTATAACACTGCTATATTGAAATCCCACTTAGATTGAATTCCCCGTCTGAACTACTTAATTGTTATTTTAACCCGGTTGTTTTGAAACCTGTTTATTTGAAAGAAAGATTCATTTCCGTTCTATTTCAATATATTTAGGTTCCACGGTATATACGTAATTGCAAATTCCTTCCACTTACTTGCGTATCGTGTGTAATTAATGGAATATTTTTATCATGGAAATGAAGATAGCTTGGCAATTAGTTAACATTTGACCCGACCAGAACTGACCAGAACCGATGCCACAGTCAGTGTTGGTAAAGAGGGGTCATTACAATGAACAGTCATCCTGTATTGAAAAGCAATTACCGTCCAGATGGCCCGTGCTTGAAAACGTGTCAAGTGTCGTGTATATTTGACATGAGATATAAGAGTCGGACAGTGAGGGCACCGATTGTTTTAAAATTCAATCACTTTAGAGCAAAAGAGTGAAATTGTTTGATGTGTTAAAAACATGTTCATGAAAAGTTCATTCCTTCTCATTTACAAATTTTGTTTAACATGCTTCCTCGGAATCTTGAGTGTAATATTTTAATACAGCCTATTTTGAAGAAGATGTTTGATACCAATTAAGTCACAAACAAATTAAGATTTCAGCACAATTCCAAAATCACATATATCAAGTTATTTACTCTTCCAGTTTAGAAGACAATGTACAGATCGGCAATCAATAGATATATCAGTAGATATTTTTACTAGATTAAGATTGAAAATCCTACAACCCATTAATTGAATGATCCCGAGAAAATCTGACAGATGAGCATATATAGATTGGTCAGCAAGAGCAATTGTCATTACGTGCTCATTGTTCACAAATTTGATAGAAATTTGAAAAAAAATGAATTCCATTTTTGCAGTACTTTTTCCATTTGCCTTTGCACACAAGTCATGTAGAAAAATACCACTATTACTTTTAACAAACCTTCTCTTGGTGCAACACCTTTGCCTACTGTAATATTAAAATTGAGTTGCAAGTTTCGTTTGAAGCAATCTTTTTTCTGTCTGTGTAATCATTTTTAAAAAAAAAATCTATCATAAGTGTGTTCGTGAAATAAGGCTTTCTTCACACTGCCATGCAATCGAAAATTGGAAATACCATTATACTGAGTGCTCAGATAGAGTGTACCCATTCTTCCAGAACAAGTAGAAGACAAGGATCATTTTATTCTGAAGTGTACGTGCTATTCGAATACATGAAAACAGTGCATCAAACCATATTGATGGGAAAACCCAGTATAACGATGATGTATGTCGATTAATATAAACGTATATTAACCTTATTTCCTTATAAACTGTAAAGGTTTTGGTGAATAAAGGATTGAATGACTCCATTTATGATATACAAAAATCTAACCATCATTTCCCGCTTTCGATGTGTGAGATGATATTGAACTCTTGATAAAAGCGGAGTTGTTGTTTTATATCTCTCGTCCCAATGTGTACTTTGACTGCCTCTTCTTTACTTAATGCCTGTGTGACGAGCCTGCTTGTATCAAATCTTCCCGTAAACACAAACATAGCGTGAATTGCTGCTAAGTTAAGAGAAAGTATCCTCAACACAGCAATAATGCACGCACAAAAATTCTGTGAGATTCAATTTAGTAACACTAAGAAATGACATAAAGATGTACTCTAGTAAAATTGTCGAAGTACCGAAGGAAATTTGAAAATGTAAGTCCTAAACATGACAAGTCTATGATAATGATGGTCTCAACGTGGAAAACAAACGCAAATCCCGAAAGGGATGGGACCAGGTGTCCGGAAGGAGTCAGCATCGCCTGTTGGTATGCCAACCCCGTCGCGAAGTATAAGAATGGTCTTCTAGAACATTTTGCGATTCTAAAACACGACAATAAAACTTTGTCATGGAAGGTAACTTAAGGTGACTAGACGGATAACCATATTTGTCTACTATCCAAATGTCAGACCAGGTCACCCACTGATGTTGAATAAAAATGTTCTACGTGTTCTAGGGTATACTGTGCTGTATGAAATCAAAAGTGGTATTGTCCGATGATATGAATTACAATTACCTGTCCGAAGTTTTAGGAGCAATTACTAAATGTTGCAATTGCACAAATAAAATGGGGAAAAAAGAAGATTAAATTGAATAAGTCCCATGTATTTTGTTGGTCATGTGTTAGACCGTGTTTTTGGTTTTGACTCTAGCACAAGGACAATATCAGGTGATGGCAACTTGGCCAAAGAGAAGAATAGCTTTGAAAAACATATGCCAACAGTAGTTTTTTTTTATATTTATATAGGTTTTCAGGTAAAATTTGTTCCTTTTACCAATGTTTACAGGCACATTAAGCAATTTATTTCATTTTAATGGTTTTTATACAGTTTTAAGTTAAAATTTCTTGCGAGAACCATAAATGTTGATGGTTTATTTCCGGAAAAAAAACACAATGTGGACCATCTGAATGTTGTAAAATAATTGAGATTGATACATCTTTGCACATGAAGTAATTCAACCAGCTGAAAACTTCAATAAATAACAGTGAAACAAGTTGTGCCAACCATGTAATTTACAAGAAAAATTAATAATAAGATATCGAAGAGGCTTGGCTTAACCAAAGTGAAAAGCTTTCAATAAAGCACTTAAAGTAGAATCTTAATTTATTGTGAAATCTGATAAATATCGTCAAATGTGCGAAATGTAGTCTTTATGTGCGCCTGTGATGGGTCGTGCTAGTGAGACCAACACACTCGATTTACCTAAATTGACATTCCAAATATTAGATAAAGAAATCATCAACCCTTTGATGCTCATGCAGTAGTTATTTTGAATGTGGAATGATAACAAATTTTATATTCATACGCATTTTAAAAGTCACGGGGATATATTAATAGCGACAAAAATCTGTTTACTAGTATTCGTATATGCTTTATCGAGGCACAGAATACGCTGCTGGCTGTCTAAAGCATTTCATTTCTGTGTACTTCTGAAATGTTTGTTTCCATTTCGAATTCAGTTGTAGCGAAAGGGGGTGAAATAGAAGATACCAAGGGGCATGCTAAGTAAAAGTCATAAAAAGAAATAAATCTAAAAGAGAGGATGATTTAGGTATATCGATATACACATATAGTTTTTTTTTCATTATACATTTGTCAAACTCACTGATGTTGATGCATTACACTTTTGTCACACACGGTGATGTTAATACGATCTGTGTTGCTATATATAGACAAAACATTGCTATACTTTTCTAAAATTTTATATTAGTTTCAGTCGGTATAGTATATCAGTATTAATGATGCAGTTTTTGTATCGGTAGGCTGGTTGGGCATGCCTGAATTATTTGACCTTGTGTGGTTTAATATGTGTAGTCATTACACAAAAATCATTAAGTTTAGTTAATCGATAAAGAGCCTATTCTTTTCTATAGCCCCCCTCTTCTTAGAACGTCTTTGTTGTACATCTGATAAGTGATTAAAGCTATTTGTAAATAAAAGAAGGTTGAAGAATATTTAAAAAATCAAACGACAGACAACTCTATAGCCAAAACAAAAGGAGAAAATACTACAAACTGTTATCTTCACTACAACACAAAAAAATAAGAAAAGAGAAACACGAACCAAGCCTAAAAACCGAGTGAGTTCAGGTGCTCCAGAAGGGTAAGTAAATTCTGCTCCACATGCGGCGCCCATTTTTTCACCTAAATAAATCTTATCTGGTAAAAATCGTAAACGAGAAAAGAAGAACCAGATTAAGTGTATAAACCAGGGTAACATATTCCTTATCACCTGTGACATTGATATTCCGTAACGGTTAATCAAGTGATGACTATCTATGTAAAACATTCGTAACACAAGTGATGACCTCAATCTTACCATCAGGAACCTCTGGCTTAGAAGCTTCCTTGTCAACAGAGGCCTTTATTAAGGGAAACCCTGATAGAAAATATGTGCTTTAAATATATGATCTACTGGTGGATATTTACTCCATATGCAGTTGCTGCTGGAACATTGATGCATAAAATTGAGAGTTCACAATAGGGAAATTGAAGTAATTTATATTATCGTTAAGTTTAGTTTTCAACCGTCCTTCACTGTCGATCTTCGGATTTAAGCCAAGGTATGTAGCACACCTGGTAGTTCCAATGGTGTTCTTAATTTTCAAGTTCATTCGGGTTGATGCGACGAGTTCATTTGGGTTGATGCGACCAAAATATTCATTTTTTTTTTATCTAAATAAAAGAACGTCATCAATATAGCAAAACGCGATGTAAAAGGATCGAGCTAAGTTTTTGTCATTAATTTTTAGAAGTCCGTCTGTGAAGTCGGCCTCATACGAATAAAGAAAAAAAATCAGCAAGAAGAGGAGCACAGATAGTACCTATTGAAGTGCCGATAGTCTGCTGAAAATGCCAACCAAACACAACAAATATGTTCAAGCATTCTGATGATGTCATTTTATAGAACTTTTTATTACAGTCAGAGCACGCGTGCAACATGATAATGACCTTAATATTTTTAAAGAATATTTCATACAATCGCACAAGGCCAATGAAAGAGAGCGACGGATACAATATTTCGTCATCAGAAAAGGTTACATTCCTAATGTGTCTCTCCTAGCAAGAGTAAGATACAGAATATATGCATTGGGAGTTCAAGCATTTGATGTCAGCGACCTGGGATACCTGTCCTGTCCATTATTCATTGGGAGTTCAAGCATTTGATGGCACCGACCTGGGATACCTGTCTTGTTCATTACTCATTGGGAGTTCAAGCATTTGATGGCACCGACCTGGGATACCTGTCCTGTCCATTACTCATTGTGAGTTCAAGTATTTGATGGCACCGACCTGGGATACCTGTCCTGTCCATTACTCATTGGGAGTTCAAGCATTTGATGGCACCTACCTGGGATACCTCTCCTGTCCTTTACTCATTCGCAACTTTGTAAAGTATCGTCCCAGACGTTTTATCTGTTATGGCAACAATTCAATGAGCTTTAAGGATGTTGCTGCACTGGACAATTCTGCCAATAGTTATCATGCATCAGGTCTGTATCTTGCTTAAATGTTGTCGCCGACTTCAAATATCTCTTATCTAATCGTAAAATTCCAGCACATCTGGTAAGAAAATAAAATACTACCTTGACCTTTTTCATATCCTTTTTTTCTGTCAAAAGTAACACCTTGCATTGCTTCCTGCACTCAAGGATTCTTGCATTATTCTTTTTCTTTCAATTTACTTTGGTGTGTCTTATCAAATTTTCTAGGTTTATTTTATGTCATAATATTCCTTGCTTTGTCCACTTTTATGTTGTTGTTTTTTTTTCTCGTTTTTAGTGTACAGAGATCTTCCAGTCATCAAGTACATTGGCTGAATCAGCAAAGAAATAAATAAAAATGAACTGACCATCTTGAAAATATTAGCCAGCTGTCATAATGTGTTTCATTAAGACCTGCATAGAACGCCGAAATATATAAAATGTGGCATCCTACACAGGGCTGGGGTGCGCTTTGATTATTGTAGACTAGGACTCATACAGAACTGACCCTGTGAACACCTGTATTTATAATCATAGCAAAAACATTTGGTCGTCCATCCTCGTGGGTTAAGAATCACGCTGGTGTGCAGGTGGTGGATAATTCCTCTATGAAGAAAAAGTACAAAAAAGATACAATGCATCCCCCTGTTTGATTGTTTGTTTATTTATTTATTTATTTATTTATTTTTTTTTTTTTTTAAATTTTTTTATTCATTTATTTATCATTATTATTTTATTCATTTTTTTTAAATTTACTTTTTTATAATTCAGATTTCAAAATGATTATGTGATAATTTAGTCTCTGAAACCTTTTAATTTCGCGTTTAGCTATTTTATTTCTTTCTGAACTATTCGACTTAATTACATGTACCGGTATACTGATTTAATATGCCAATTTATATTTCTGTATTACAAATTAGATATGTTTTATTTATTCGTTTTATCGCTAAATTAGTGATTTATCTTCTATTTGGTAAATTCGAAAGATGAACTCTCCACCACATTTTAATGTATCATATGAACTTGGTATGATGCTGTCGGTTACGAGTAATTTTTTCTGCATGAAGTACTACAGCGTGTACGAGTTGCTCCCCATTAACACACACCCCCTACACACATACATACACAATCACTCATGTACAGTTATAGCTATGTAATTATCGCGAAAATGCCATTTTCAGTATTTTTTTTTTTCTTCGTTTAATCAAATTTCATATTTTTTGTAATAAATACACAGCTGGTAGCTTATTTTCATTGAGCCTGTGGGATCAATTTCGTTACGATGGGAATTCGAAAATTTTTACAAACTACGTTTTATTAACAATACTAAGGCTACTTGTCTTAAAAACAAATACGATTTCATTAAAAAAATCAAGGCTGTTTCTACGGATCTCATTAACCAGTTCAATGTATTAAACATAGGAAAACTCGTCTGTGAGCTATGAAAAAAAGAAAGATCGATGCGTATGTGGAATGATCTTGCTTAACGTCCGTATCAAGTACCGTTCACTTATATGGAGACGTCACCATTTGTCGATGAAGGGCCATAAATTTGGTCTGTGCTCGGCACTTGCGGTCATTGAGTAGTGAGGGTTCTTGAATGCACCGACATGTATTTTGACTCTGGCCTCTGTTTAATGTCTTATCGGAGTGACAAGTAAAACCAACCGCATCCTCCTAGCAGATTCGAATCATAAACCCCAGGATCTGAAGGCGACAGCGCAAACCACTAGGCAAATGAAGGAATAAAAAACAAATAAATGAGTAGAAAAATAAGGTAAATGAATAATGAATAAAGAAATTGATAAATCAAAAAGCAAAAGGTAAATAAGAAAATAAATAAAGGAAATTGAAAAAGTTGACGAATAAATGAATAGATATATGAATAAATCATCAATGTGAAAATGAAAGACCTGACAAATAAGATAAACGGGAAAAAAAAATTAGATTAGGATTAGTTAAAATAAATTTACCAAAAAAATCGAAGAATCAAACAAAAAACAAAAAGATAATAGTAATTAATTAAATGAATAATTAAATAAATTGATTAATTAATTAATATATGAATATTTAAATAAGTTAAAAATAAACTAAATAAATGATTAAAAAATAAATGAATAGTAAAATAAATATATAAATAAATATGAAATTTATGTATTATAAATAAACCCACTGATCAAAGAATGTAAGGAATATAAAATTTAAGACAGAGAAATTTCGATATATATTATATAAAAATTAAGATAAATGATAAATGTTAAGATAAATGATAAATGTTATACTTACACATAGGACTTGAATAATAAAATTAAGCATGAGGGTAGAAATTAGGGCAATTATCTTTTTTCATAAATTTAGCTCAGTTCTTAAGTTTTTGTGCTTATTTACTTGTTTCAAATATAATATATCGAATCAGTTTCTCTATATTCATGTATCAACTTATTTCTTAGTTTACATTGTATTCAATCCTTTCATAATATTTATTAATCTATTATGATTAGATATTTTAGATAAACGTAGTCGACGAAAGTGTACATTTGTTTCTCCTTGTTTATTTGAATTGATTTTAAAAAATGAGATGAAATTTAGAATAAAAGTTAGAATTTACAACACGTTAATCGACCTACATTTTTAAAGATACATAAATAGGAATAAAAACAAATAAGTAACCATGATAACAATAATAAAAAGTAATAATATTAGTGATGCCGATTTTCAGAATAATCATTATGATAATGATAATAATAATATAATAATAATAATAATATAATAATAATATTAATAATAATGATGATGATAATATGATAATAATAAGAATCATATTGATAATAATGATCATCATCATCAACATCATTATTATTATTATTATTATTATTATTATTTTTAATTTTGATTTATTTTTATTATTATTATCATTATTGTTGTTGTTGATGATGTTATTATTATCATTATTATTATCATTATTATTATTATTATTATTATTACTATTATTATCATTGTTATTATTATTATTATTATTACTACATGTATTATTATCATTATTATTATTTTCATCATCATTTTTATTAGAGGGAAAAGAAGAAGAGCATTGATAACGCATTAATTTTTTTAAATCTTTTTTTCTGTCTTTAAACTTTCATATATCTACTGCATTTAATTTTGATCTCAAATTTGCGTTTTATATCAAACACACTTTTTGTTAAGTCTTTATGATACAAATCTACTCACGTGCATGTAGGTGTTCACAAGTAAGTGAACAAACAAATCAGGGTGAGGGAGCGTTTATAAACCATAGAAGGACTTCTTCTTGCTTGTGCGGTATGCGCTTTACCACTGGTAAATAAACTTATCGAGCATTAAGATTGGTCCCTTGAGATTTGTATGTGAAAACAATCACATCAAACGGACCGGTTTGTCTTTCCTTAATCCAAATGTTATTGTAGAACGCGCCAAATCCCTCGTGAAAATTTTCAAAGCCAGGCTGTCGATTGGCTCTCTTTTAATCTTTAACTGATAGTTCCTTAAAGAGTTATAATTATGTTTTTCAAAGAACTTTCCAAGTCATTTAATGCCACTAAAACTGTGTCAATATTACCATGGTTATTTTTGTTCTCGTGGTCTCTTCCTTTCGAATCAAGAATCTTAAGATTCGTTAGTCATCCTCAGTTGATTAACCCAAAGAAAGGGTTATGTTTAGGGAAAAGGAATTAAAGTGACTTTAAAAAGAAAAAGAAAATAAATTATGTACATTATTAATAGAAAAAGAGGATTTCTGACGATCAGATGTGTCAAGTAGTACTTTTCCTCTAATAATGCAGATGTGTTTCCAGAATTTTTCCAGGGGAGAGGGTGCTGAACGGTCAATCAAAGTGGAAGTCACGTTAACAACAATTCGTATCTAAAGTTCTTGATAATTATTAAACGGGTAATTTTGGGGTTAAACAACGACCTCTTTTCCGTTTATACCTATACATATGTATACTAAGACCTAAGCCAAAATTATATTCTAGGTTTGCAGTAGGTGTGTTTTTCTTATTTAATTTTTGTATTTGATCAAAGTTTGTTTAAAATCATTTTACAATTCAATTTTTTTTATAGCACAACCATTAATGAATGATTAGACCAATTTTGTTTCAAAATAATTATGTATACATGTAGTCGCAAATTGAGATAGAGAAATTAAATCTGCTCTGATAACATTAATATGTCCCAAAATTTGCCAAGGACCGAACATTTTCGGAACGGGAATTTCAAGACCCTCTTTAATAATCTGCTAATTTCACCTCCGCAGTCCTGAGTGTAAGTGTTTTTAAATGTACCCAAACATTAAAATATGTAGTTTCCATACGGCTAGTTTGAAAGTTGAACCCAACAAAATTACAACATAAACTTAAGAAATTGCATTTAATAACGAAATGTAAATAAAAGGTGTATACAAAACCCATAGTTTACTGACTGTCGACATTCACTATATGCATGCCTGCTCATAAATACTGTTTTTATTAACCAGAGAAACACAGTTTGTCCACAGTAACACTTAACACATGTCAATTGAAGCTCGGAGAGAAGTTTCGAAAACTAATAAATATCAACGACTCGATGTTGATTCTACAGAAGAGGTCAGAATAAATTGACTTCCTAAAATCCAATTAATGCAGTAAATACTTTCTACTCTTGGTTTATTTTCTGTTTCAAAAGATACTTAAATCCGTCACGCTCCGCTTCCCCGGTTAAACCTTCTTTCTTTCGTAAATGATATTAGACTTCAAACATTCCGGCTGATCGATAGCAAATGTTGACAGTTTTGTTTATTTTCACGCAAAATCTGTCTTGTAAGCCGCTCAATGATCATCTAATTTTCTCCTCAATGGTATCAATTAGCTTTATATCCAATTAAATACACCCCGAGAAATTAAGGTTTGTCATTTGAAGATCTTGCAAGACTCCATCCATCTAGAAAACATTCGTCAATGGGATCGCAATCTGCACATGCGCAAGATGTTAATGACTGCGAGCACTTGTTCTCATATCCAATTATAGACCAATCATATAGGTGGAAGAACTTTTTAAGATTAAAGGGGCTGAACTGGCCACTTTGCGAAACTTTTAAGTATATTCATTCAGTCTTCTGGGTACTTAACACACTGAATAGAAAGATACCAATGTATTGACATGGAGACACAGGAGGATTGCCTCAAGTTTAAAATGCCGACCGACAAAGAAGAGGAGACGAGAGCATCAGACGATGACGATATCACTAATACACAAATATGTCAAGGATCTATGTACAATAATGATAATTCTCCTAAACAGAATAATGAAAATTGTCGTGAACAAGAGGAACCAGTCAGGACAACATCATTTTCTGTAGCTGATATTCTAGATCCTAAAAAATTCACAGGTTGTTCCGAGGTATCCAAAACCCGGGTATGGAACCCGTGGAAAGAGCGCCATAGGAGAGACCGGGAAAATTCTGATAATGTATCCGAGGATGAACCACTCGATAGCTCAGGTAAATAAATATTTTAATCTCCTCTAAGCTTAGAAATAGAAATTTTGTTATCATTATCTGTGTCAACGTAAGGACAGAAAAAACTAAAAGGGACAAAGCTATTTCCCTAAATATTTCTTTATTAAACGCATAAGACTGAGAAATAAAAAATAAATCTTTCTTTTTTTTGCGTAAGGATATGTCACAATATTATGATAACAAAACATAAATAAGTAAATAAATATAAAGATACGAGCAATTATAAAACGACAAAACAAATAATTGACAATTATTGTCATAAAAAAGTGGAATAAGCATTTGATATATCACTTCAGCGATGTATTACACATTTATATTTATTCATGAATTACTCCTGTTTGTGTTAATAAAAGAATATTTCCAAATTTTCAAACTAATCTAGATACATGTAATTATTACAAATATTTACGGAATATATTTGTCTCTAGTTCTCCTTAGTGGTGGGACACGTTTCATTAGCAACTTGTAAATTTACTGTTAATTTCCACCAATCTTGACATTCTGTAACATTAACCCTATGAAGATATTTATCGCTAATTAGGCGTAATAAATGTTCATTTAGATAAATTAAATTATTGCTTCACACCATCCCGATAACAGACGTGCCACACTCGTCGGAGACCTACTGCGTGCTGTGACAGCGCCACCAGCGGGAGTCTGTGTTACGAGGAGTATACATTTTCCCTCTTCTTGTTGGTACGGTACTTGACACTCTTGCGCCAGCTTTCAATTTTACCAATTACATTATCGCTAAACATTAATTAGATAAGGAGCCAACAGAGGTACGGATTCCTTGATCAAAATTAGTTAATATGATTATCAACAGGCTGTGTCCTCTCAAGACCAGGCAAACTTTTTTTTCGATGCTTGCCTTCGCCATTCTTAAATGTCCAAATAATGATAAACTGAAGAAACAATAGCACAATCTGGTCACTTAACAACTTTTTCGTGATGACTCCCTCGCAAACGTCATTTAAGTACATGTACTATAAAGAGAAATCAACGATCCTATTCTTATAACAAAATTAAATACAGCCAATAAAAGGCTAAATTTATGTTCACAAAATATAGAAATTCTAATAAATTACAATAAATTTTTAAACAGATTGGGAAATAATAAAAGCAGACGAACATTCAAAATGATACAGAATTGCGTAGTAAAATAATGTAGCTGTATCACTTCTATTTTGTTGCAGAATTCGGAACAAAATATTGTTCTCGTCCCCAAGTGTCTTCCAATTAAAAAAATAAATGGTACAAGTTTATTCCTTGCAACTATGAATTTTAAAATCGCAATTTAACTAAATAAACAGACCATAATGAGTAAGAAAGTAAAGCTTGAATAAAGAAAATTTCAGAAATCGACAACTTTTATGGAGAGCAGCTGTTGATTCGTTTAGCAAAACTGCAGGACTTGTCGGTTTGCTTGGGTCATTTGCTTTATACTTGTGACAGCCCCATGTGTCATTAGTAATCAGGCTCTTTACAACCCCAGTCAGAGTGCGCGACAACGAAATGAATATATACACATAGATATTTTTTGTATAAACCCGTTTTCTACGTAAAAATACATAAGACACATATTTATACATGTATTTCAAAATAACATAAAAACCAAAACACACTACTGTGTGTTCGCTGCTGAAACGGTGGTATTGTTGCTTCCGGTTTATTTTTGTCGGATGGCAGATGAAATTTACACTGATAAACACGTTAACCATGCTTGTACAAAAGAAAGAAAACATACAAATAGTACTAAATTCAACTAAAAAATATGAAATTTCAAATTCAAATAATCGCTCAAGCTTTCAAGTTTGTCACATTGGGTGATTTGCATCAAAAGCTTTCCCAAAATCGCAAAATGACGTCTATTTTGTTAGGTACAGATAAGATTTAATGCAATTTTTCGCACCATTACCCTATGCGATATTGCCGTCAACACTACACAAATATACAACTCATAAATATTACTATTTGTATTATTCTTTAATATTGTTAATTTCATTTCAATGAATATGTCGATGTATTTCACGCATACCTGTCTCACGTCGCCATCATTCCTACAATTGTACAGGTGTCGCGTCTTATTTTGTGCTCTGATGTTACAAATAAATGAACATTTTTACAGAAAAAGGGTTTGGTTTCGTAATATATGGTTATGATCAAATTTGACCTACAGTTCAATATGCAGTATATCTTATATTAGAATAAGACAGTCAAATTTAACGTGTGTCGGAAAACAAAACTTAAAAACAAGGAGCAGTTTGTTTAATTATATAGATCCAAAGGACCTCTAGTTGTTTCCGAGCTCATTAAGATGAAATTCTTATTTGTAAAATTAAAACGTTTACATATTTTTTTTACAATATACCAGGATTTAAAGTTCAGGTTTCTTATTTTCTTTCTTATCAATTTCAACAAGACGAAATTATCTGTTTCTAGATTGTAGTTACACTATTTCAATTTGATGAAACAATAAGCAATTTTACTCGACATCAAGATGTATACATTACTAGATTCAATTCATATTTTATGAATTTTCTTCAGTGAATAGATAAAGGAAATGATTATTTGAAAATTGCTTTTACAATTTTTTCAAAATATTTGTCAGATATATACAGGATACAGAACTTTGTTGAAAGACTAGATTTTGTACCACTTGCCTAAGTGCTGAAACCGTGGAATATAAATGTGACACTTTGTACGTTTTATAATTGAAATAAAATGAGCAAGACTTTGTATATAAATACTTTTTTTTGTTAAAATAAATGGTCAAATACGATTCACAGATAAAACCGAATGGCACAGTTACGTGTTGCTGGAAACTAGCATATTTCCTATAACTATCGGAGTACTTAAATGTCTTTATACGGTGCGGTTTGATATAAATGAATTTATTTTTTAAGAATTTAAGAAATTCGAAACATTTTCGTATGTAGTTTTCAAATAAATTTGATACAGATTGAAAAAAAATCGTACAGATATTTATCATAATTCATGTATATATTTTAAAGTCTCAAACTTCGAAACATTTACGTATATGTAGTATTCAAAAATAATTTCCCGAGAGTAAACAAAAAAAAAACTGACAATTATATTTATATGTATATATATAATATAGAGATAAAATAATCTGATAGCTGGTTGTACCTTATGAATCCTTATATTCATTATTGTAGGGATTTCATCAAAAATTGAAATCCGTAGAATAAGATTGTACAGAAAAAATAAAATTAAAATTTTGGACATACAATTTTTGGCATGGCATTTAGATTTAGGGGACCAAATACTTTTATTAGTCAGGTTGTGGTATTTTACATATATATTTTTTAATATTTGACTCTGTTACAGGTTCTAGTGACATCGCTACTGATTTGTCCTGTAAGTCTCGAATTGATATCGACACAGACGAGAATTCATGCCTCGAAGAAGAAATGGACGATGATGACCATAATTTGAGTGGCAATGAGGATAGCCTTGACAAAAAGTGTAAGAGCTTAGATTCTTCTAAATCAGGAAAACCAAGACGTGCCAGAACCGCATTTACTTATGAACAATTGGTTGCATTGGAAAATAAATTTAAGACTACTAGATACCTGTCCGTTTGTGAACGCTTAAACTTAGCATTATCACTCAACCTTACAGAGACACAAGTGAAAATTTGGTTTCAAAACCGCCGAACAAAATGGAAAAAACAAAATCCAGGAATGGACGTCAATAGCCCTACGGTTCCGGTTTCATCAAGTGTATCGACTTTTTCATCCCCTTATTCCTCATTATATGGACAAGGATTACACCCCTATCTTCCTAGTCACAATCTGATGGGAGCACTTGGGCTTTTACGCGCGCATCCCGCGTATTCTAGCCAAAATCATCCAGTGTATTACCCTTACTTCAGCCAAAGTACATGATTGACTAGAGTTGTGATTAGTACTTGATTACTTGAATTGTTGAGAGTATTGTTGAGTACTTGAATACTTGAATTGTAAACAGTAATGTTTTGACCTTGATACAAGGACACGGAAGGTGTACTGTATTGCTCTGATGTGGTGTTTGTTGAAACACTTTATCATAGAGTAAGTGCTTCAGAAGTAGGGGATTTACAAACCTTAGATTCTCCGGTTGTATACCTGTATATCATGTCACATTGCATTTTTTCTTTTTAATTTCGGATATCTTTATAGATAAATTTATATACTTATATTATCTCCATGAGATATCATAGTGCTGCTTGCTAAATTAGTCTTTACTGGAGAAATTTTCCTCAGCTTTTTCTATGTGCTGTTTGATTAAAAACAAAATGTGAATCTGCCACTAAATAACAATTTATAAATATTTGTTCGGGACTTTTTTATGTAAGGATGCCTATAAACAAATTTTGGCAACTCTTTTAATTTTTTAAAATTCCAGTGACTAAAAGATTTGTACTTATATTTATTCTTGTCGACTGTTAACATGTTATTTATAGAGGGTCCCTAGGGTCATTTAAAATGATCGTATATTTTATTGTAAATAAAATTTTAAAACTTATATCATTGTTATTTATCACGTATCTAAATTCTATTGTGACCCATGACAGAAGTATTGGATCAACTTTGCCATTTTACTAACAGTTGACTGTTCATAAAAAAAACCGTACGATTAAAATCTCTCATAAGTTATATTTACTAAAAATTCTACTATCATTTATTCAGAAATATAAAAACTTTTCGAATTCTGTTAAAGTTTGAATAAGTAAATCTAAAACTTTTTTTTTGTTCACAAAATGATAAAAAGACGTTTATAAATCACTAGCTTAGCTACTTTTTGTCGTAAGATTTTTGTGAAGAGAGATTCTTTGATGGTATTATAACCATTAGTAAACATAAAAAGAGGTGACAACGTTAACAGTTTCTCCATATCATCGTCATATTTTAGCTTTAACAATCCCAATATAAATGTTTTATCTTATTTTTAAAACTCAATATACAAAGACTTGAATAATATTATTCTTTGAATAAATAGATAAAAAAAAATGGGAGCAAACTACACAAAGCATTGCAGTTTTAAGAAAAAAGTTTATTGTAAAGAGCATCAAGATATGTTATTCTGACTATGAAAATCAAGTGTTTATACAATAGGATATGTAATAAAACAAAATATATTTACTCAGAAAAATCTGAAAAGATCATGATGACAATCATAGATAAAGCTTAGTTAATTTCTTTTCAATTGAGTATAAACGATAGGGATACTTAAATAGAACTACAAATCAAGGACTAGTAGAAAATGTCTCGTGTTTTGAAAACATTTATTTTTATAATATAATTGCATCCACATTCCATTGGAAATAACTGGGGATAAAACTACTGAGGAACTTGTTAGAATACGAAGTTATACAAATTGAATACAGAATTATATAGACTTACATATACAGATATACAGTATATCTGTA
>JACSZP010054256.1:0-12257 GCA_016161895.1 Pinna nobilis | reverse complement strand
CCAAATATAACAAGTCTTTAAAGACTAAAATTGATATGTATTGTCTGGTGATGATAGAGAAATCCACTAACCCTGTGTGAAGTTAACCTGGTACATGTTGAGGATAGCCGAAACATGGGCATGTTAACTTGACACAGGGTTAGTGGTATTCTCCAGAATCATCAGACAATGGAAATTGATTAATTTTCTCCCATAGATTTTTTTATGAAACAGGTTATCTGTAAACATTTACATGTGTTTGTGCATAAAAATACATGTTTTATAGAATTACAGTCATCTTAAACCCTTACATAGATGAATATAATACAAAATAGCCAAAGTATATTTCACTGTACCTGTAGAACATAAACTAGTGGTCTATACACTATACAAGGTGTAATTCAATAATGCAGTGTACTCACCATGGTTCATCACTTTGCCATCATTTCCAGTACTGTGCATGTGGTTTGTCACCCACCCCCTGTAGATGATCAATTTATCATTTTGCACATATTGTGGGGATAACTCTGTGAATATGGGAGACATTTGATCATCTTTTATCTAAATATATTGAATTTAAAAAAAAAACTTGTACATTTACAAAAATTGAGCAACCAGAAGAAAACTAGTGCACACACAAATACTTTCTTGTTGTCCTACTCCTGATTAAAATAACTTCAATCTACCTAACATTTACAAATCCTCTATTTGCATTTAACAGAGTTGGTGAAGGGTATGAAATTTCAGTTGGCTGTTTTGTTGATTAACTTTATCATCACTTGTTGCCTTGTTTTAATTGAATGCTTTGGAGAGATGTCGGGAAAGGTTTCCAGAAGAAATTACTGCATGCCATTATGTAACAATAGTTGGGTTACATTAGAGAAATGGATGGCGACATTTTGTGAAATTCACAATGTTAATTATGGCACTGGCAGTTGTATTTGCCCACCACCATTTAAACTGATACCCTTCCCAACTCAAAAGAAAGATTCTGATGTTCGGCAAAAATGGATTTCAATTGTCAACCGGAAAACTGAGAAGGGAGATAACTGGATGCCTAATGAGTATTCCAGGATATGCTCCAGGCACTTTGTAGATGGTGAGCCAACACCTGCTAACCCTTATCCATCTTTTTCTCTTGGATACATCCCAATCCATAAGATCAAAGCTAGACCTCCCCCTAAAGAGAGAGATGTTGAGGGTGCCACCAAGTCTAAGAGGATCAAGGTCAAACTAGACTCTTCTACTTCTAATCCACCTGATGTGATTGAGGTCAAAAGAACTGTTGCTGGGACTAATCCTACACGTCTAGACCACACGTGCAGTGCATCTGATGATGAAATTTTTTCTCTCAGACAAAAAGTTTTAACACTTCAATTTGAATTGAGAAAAATGAAAAGCAAAAATGCTTTGTTGAGGGCACAATCTTCAGCACCAGCTCCTTCAAGTACCACACTGTCATTAATTAAAAAATGACAGAAAAGTAAAATTTTATACTGGCATTCCAACAGTACAATCATTTAATGAAATATTGAATGTGTTCGAAAGCAAGATTAAAAAATGAGGCACTGGAAGGGGCCAAAAAGGGTCTGTAACTCTTTGAAATATAAGCGGTGTGTAAGCACCACAAGCAAATTATCTTTGAAAGAAGAATTTGTGTTCACCTTGATGGAATTAAGGCTGGGCTTACTCTAACAGGACCTAGCTGACAGGTTTGGAATTTCTCCCTACCTTGCATCCAACATTTTTTCATCTTGGGTCAAGGTCATGGCAAAAACATTAGGTTCTTTAGTATTTAACCCTCCAAGGGAGATTGTCAAAGCAAATTTGCCACCAGCTTTCAAGTCTGGCAAGTACCAGCACGTCAGACACATAATTGATTGTTCGGAGGTTTTTCTCGAGAAACCAAATAGTCTTTCAGTTGCTTCAAAGACCTGGAGTGACTATAAACAACATCTTGTCAGTATAAACCCCTCTGGAATGATCAATTATGTGTCTGAGTGTTGGGGTGTGAAAGCCAGTGATAACTTATCACAAACCAATGTGGTTTTTTGGACATAATTGAACCCCATGACACGGACACGGCCGACCGTGGTTTTACCATTAGAGAAGAGCTCACTCTAATGAGGGCTGAACTCCTTATTCCCGCTGGAAGAAAGGGAGTTCAGCAAATGTCTACATCTGATGTAAGGCTGACCAAAGATATTGCCAATAGGTGAATTTTCATAGAACAGGCAATAAAGGCAAACACATAATTTCTACATACATGTAGCTATATTTTGAACAGTTGAGTATTTGATTGAACGCATTATATAACAAATATATCACATATCAGATGTGAAGGTTTGAAAGCTAAAAGTTTATTGATCCTCAACAACACCAAGTTATAAGATGCACCCTAGATGAATACACTTACTTACAATTATGATCATTTTTAATTTTAAATTACCTTTGAATAGGCATGCATTTGGAAATGATTTTCTCAGGGAAGTAGCAAAGGTTGCCTAGCAATTTTCCTTCTCTGCATCAACAAGAG
Organism: Pinna nobilis; assembly: GCA_016161895.1. Classification (NCBI taxonomy): domain Eukaryota; kingdom Metazoa; phylum Mollusca; class Bivalvia; order Pterioida; family Pinnidae; genus Pinna; species Pinna nobilis. The sequence continues at coordinate 9,742 of JACSZP010054256.1, read as the reverse complement.
GTTGAAATGTTGATTTTGTTTCAGGTACGAGTGGTCTATTCTTGCCTGTTTGAAAATAAAAGATGTTATTAATGAATTACACAAAATTGAATATAAAAGTGTCCATTAATCTTATGATTATAATATGTTGTACTAGAAACTTTACTTAGTTTGCTCTTGGGATTGTATACAAATTGAAACCTCCATCACAGAGCAGATGCAATTTTCATGTACCAGCTGGAAAGCTTAATTTTAATTTCAAGATTTAGATATAATGTACACGTAGGCATACATGTATAAAAGGGTTTTCTTGAAGTACATGTATGAGGCAATGCAATACATATACAAAACCTGGCTAAAATTGAAATATTATCATTCTGCTCTCATTATATTCTGTTATTTGAATTTGAACTTTTGAATTTCATGAAATATATTTCAAATGGGAAATCAATATTTATAGTAAAACTAATATAAGCAAATCAAGAAGACAAGAGATATACATGTATGTCATTTTGGATTACACATAAAAACTAAGAATGCTGTCAGTGTATCTGAATCTAATAAAAAGACACTACTTAAATGTCAAATAAAAGTTTAATATTCAAAAGAAATTAGTCATTTATTTGATCAAAAAGTCTTTGTCTCACTACTTCGGACTCAATGCTGTGGTTTAACAATAGTAAGGTTCTTCAGTCTAGTAGGATGATGTTCAGTCTTGCTTGAGGGAGTTTTCCGAACACAAGGCAAGGAAGTGCATGGCGAAACAAATAGCCTGTGAGCAGTTTCCACTCGAAATAACGCAGCTGCTACATGAAAACAAGGGCTACCAAGTCTGAAAATTAAGATAAATCAGAGATATAACAGGGTAATACAAAAAACTTTATAGATATGTCAATATCTGCTTTTGATGGGTAGAAGCCCATTTTTTCTTACCGCTTGTTCCCTGCCTGACCCTATAAAGTATAAAGATCTTATCGTTGCATCAGTTCATGTTATTGCTTATGCTAAGTAATCATTTTGTTATTGACCGCATACATCAATTTCATAATAAGACAGAAAAGTGCCAAAGGTATCATTTTCTTCAAAGTAACTCTATCGAAATGTATTCTCGGTTACCTCAATTTCTTTCAAGCTAGCATTTCGATCGACAAGACTCATTTTGACAGTTGTGCATCCTTTGCAGCGGGAAAAAACAGACATGTGCTTCTTTGCTTCTTTGTACACATTTAAAACTTACATCGATATATGTCATTATATTTCAGGATTAACCTTGACAGTTTTGCATGTTATTGAGAAAAAAATATGGCTTGAAGCAGTGTACACTGTTTAATCCGCAAAGCAAATTGTTAGATTTAATCCTTGTAATTGAATTCAAAATCAGAAAAAATATATGTTTTCACATTTGGATTATCAACAATAGTTTCAAATCGTAAATTGAATAAACCAACATGAGAGTAGGATTATTTTCAGCTATATGTAGCTATTTTGCTCCTAGCAACCACTTACTACATCGTCAGGCAACCTGCATATTGTGAATGTGTACTACATCACATGGCAATGATTGTTGTTTACATTTCCAGAAGGAATTTACTTATTTACATACAAATGTAAGCCACAATCAGCAAAGGAGGAGTTGGATAAAAGTAGTTCTGTTGACATTTAATGAAGTGGGTGTGTCTAAGGAACTAAACCAATTTATGGACTGAAAAATGGTTTCGAACAGCCAATCAAATTTGTTGTCTCATACAAAGTTAAATTATTTGAAATTGGAGAAGATGATCTTATCCTTTCATTTAGGTGAACATTACATGTCCTGTGCCACACTCGCAGTAGAGGTTGAAACATTAAAGAACCCTCACTGTTCAATTGTACACAGTGCTGTGCAAGCAATAAACAATGTATACTTGTTTGAAGCTGAGTACTGGCACTTGGTGAATTCTCAATTTAAGTGAGGATTGTCAACAATAATACCAACCTACCTAAAATTTGTGATCAGTGATAAATATCATTTCAAATATTTTGGAAGACAAGTTGAACATTATTCTGACAAACCCTTGAATCCAACTTTTTCAATACATGTACCTACTTATATGGTCATAAAGCCCTGCAATTAAAGGGCAACAAATTTTGCTTACACTTGGCACTTATGGCAGTAGTGCCTGGTTCTTTAACGTACCAACACCTACTGTGATGTGGGACCTCTTTATTATCTCATCTAAAGGACAGGAACAGCCAACTGCAGAGTGGCACAGATTGGACACCACAACCTTAGTTACAATGAGAAGATGAACATGCAAAATACTAGGCCATGGTGGCCACAGAGATTATAAAATAAATAAATTTAAAAAATGAAAAATTAATAGATAAATTAACAAACCAACCAAAAAACTTATAATCAAGCAAGCAAATAAATAAATATATAAACAAACAAACAAACAAATAAATACTTAAATAAATAAATAATAAACAAACCCAGCATTTATGTGCAATATGACGACTTTATGCTCCCTGTTTCCTTTGAAACGCAAATCCAAATCTTATGGTAATCATCTCTAGTGCGTTGGGATGGTGTACATTCAGTGCGCAAGATACAATACTGTGATGTAGATGAAATATGATGAAGAAAAATTTCTTTTACATGACCAGAATCAATAAAAGACTGGCCTTTTCCTAATTTGTATTATTGTAAGAAGCATTTGATGCTTAGGTTGTTATCAGGTACACCTGAATAGTCAATGATAGCGGTTAAAAATATTGGGGGCCACTGACCAATTCCTGACTTCTCGTCTGTCCATCCTTCATTAAGAGAAAATGGATCTGGTAATGTGGCAGATGTATCCCCTACCGTCAGGAGGCTCTTGTACCGTAGTTCGTTTTGCTTAATTGTCTGATGCACTGGCAACAATTGGCAGATTCAACAGATGTGCAGAATATGCTAAGGCGCCGCCAACTACTGTTTTGGCTTATCTTTTGCCAACCCCCTCTTTCCTAAAAAGTATTTCAATGCATACAATTTCCATGTTAAAAAGGTATCTAAACCCAACTCTTGATCTCCAGTGTCCATCTTCAGGTAGATCTAGACATCTATTTACAAATTACAATCGTAGAAGAACACTTACTTGAAATTGCCTTGCTCACGGCTACATGTTGCTTACAATCGATACGAGATTTATTCCCCATTGACCTATGACCCCGTGACGCCATCTTGGAAAATGACGTAAGTGTGGCTGGGACTATGATTTTGTCAGAGGAGAAATTGTCTGGGTTACCTCTAATGAATAATAGAGTGGTTCATTTACACGTTTTACTTTTTCTTGTACGGATGACGTCATCAATTTCAGCGCACTTTGTATTGCTGTCGTAATTTTATGACGTGTACCTACACGTTTTGTACGGGTAACCTCTGCTGTACAAGTACAGTAAAACGGGTAAGTAAAATGGTCACCAAAAAAAAACTCTTTTGTAATTAGTACTCTTTATTCTTTTTGAATGTTAACGAGAAAGATCTTAGCTCTTAAAATATCAGCAAAAAATATCTTCTTTAGATGAGAAATGTATTCGGAATCATCCAAAGAATTTAAGATGAAGCGTGTTTCTTATACTTGAAGTTGTCTTCGAGGTTCTTGTCTGCTAAATAAGATCAACTCTTCCTCTGTCAAAGCTTTCTGCTCATACAGAAGCATCAAACCATTTCATTCATTTTTGCATCGTGCAACCATCGTTTACTAGAAATACTCGCTGTTTACGCCAACATGTAACTAAATTCATCTGTAATATGACGTCAACTATGACGTGTACGGGTAACGGTACACGTCATATGTAATTTTGCCTCTCCATTTACTCGGAGACGCAATCGGCTTCGACGCTCCCTTGCAACAGATTGTTCCTATCCATTCCTGGCAAACGGACATGTGTAGTGTGTAAATTGTCATGAAATCACTGTAAATTTGGTGATGAGCCTAGTTTATTTAGGTTAAAACCAGGGCTCAGCCCTGGACCTGCTTGGGGATTTGGAAACCACAACCCGATCAATCGCCTTTGAAAGCAATCACATTCGGTTCTTGCATTTCATAATGATAACACCCCCTCTGTTTTCAAAATTGTTTGGATCCCCCGTGATATTGTTAGTGGGTTGTTGTTATTTATTTCCTTTTTGTCCTTTATCGTAGTGAAATATAAAAGTTTTTAGTGTTAATCAAGATTCTCGTGATTTATGATTTGAGGTACCAGAAGGGTTAAGCTGTGCACCCTTTATTCTCTCATGACTAATGTCATTGAAGAATAGGGTCCACTTCGACGGAATGCATTAAACTCATCCGATCCGTAAATACACAAACCTGGTTCCGGAGAATTCTAAATCATGAAAAATCAACAGATAATTGTAATTTAATTTGAGTTCAATTAAACAACAATTTTCTTTCACATTGCATGAAACGAAGTAAAAGCGGGACATAAAATACAGAGAATACACAATTGCATATCTATTAAAAGTACAAAACTTAATTACGAAAGTAGTAAGATTACATAATGTTGCAACAATCGGGAAATAATATATTGGTTGTATTCAGTTTGTGACATTATAATCAATAGAAAAAAATTACGTATGAATAAAGAGATAATTAATCAAACACGAATCTTCGCAATTATTCATGAAATAGAGTATTATACATAAAATACGCAATACCTGGAGATTGTCTTACGAACATATGCTGAATGAAATAGGAATGTTGTTAAATATTACACATATTGAATATTACGAATAAGATAATACAATATTTTATTAGCAGGACTAAAGTATTAGAAACAATGTCTCTTGAATAACGATGTGTGTTAAGCCAACATTAATTCCTCATTTTGTCTTCCATTGAAATGACTAGTTTTAAAACAGATCAACTCTCAGATAAAGATTAATATATGGGAGATAAATAATATATCTGAATTGCCCGGTGATGATAGAGAAATGCACTAGTCTAACCCGAGTGTCAAGTTAACTTTGTCCTTGTCGAGGCTGGTTGAGACATAGACCAGTTAACTTGACACGAGGGTTAGCGGATTTCTGGGTCATCACCGGACAATAGAGATTGATTATTTTTCTCCCATATATTAATCTTTATCTGAGAGTTGATCTGTTTTAAAACTAGTCTAGTATTATAACTCCACAACGTAAAAAAATCAGAACGCTCACGACGTTACGTCACTAAGCCGTCATTTCCGTTACGGCGGGTGAAGCTTATCATCCACCCCCTGTGGATGATCGATTTATCATTTTACACTTCCTGTTGTGATATCTCAGTGAATATGGGGGAAATATGTGTATGTCTCTTAACAGGGTATAGGACACGTCACCATTTGTATGTCCAAATTTGAATCTATAAATGAACTCGTCCAGTATTGCTGGGAGTCGATCGGGGTAAATTCCCTTCATGTTTTTAATGCGTAGTTTAACGCAACCCCAAAGACCCTCAATAGTCTTCGTACAACAACCACTGGTAGATTTGAATTCCTTGGTGTGGTTGACCGTGTCATGTGTGTAGCCTTCATCACTTAAAGTGAAGTACACCGCCCATCGGTCTGAAAAGATTTTTGATCCCTTCTAAACATGACGTTTAATGATAGGTAACAAAGTGTCTCTGTCTCTTTTTTGGTCATAAACGCATTTTTGGTATTTTTTTTGTGCATCCGAAAAACCACATTTTCTGATTTCCGGGGGTATTTCCTTTTTCCCCAAATGGTGATTCATCGATTTCAATTGTATTTCCTGACAACTCTCCGTTTAATACCCATGGTGTGTCTAAAAGTGTTCTCGCCATGATGTCTCTGAGAAGAGAAAACCAGTCTTTGGGTTGTCTGATGGGATATTTATGGCATTAATTTTTTCCACTTCATAGAATTGTATGTCTATACCAAAAAAGTACACTATCAGTAAAATTGTTGACAGCTTCAGTTTGGATTTCCGAAGAAAAAATATGAAAGGCAATGATTAATTGAGTGTTGCTCAAGACTATCAGTGTTGTTTTGATACAACATTTTAAACTATTTCAACGGTGATTTTTCGTCAACAAAATACTTGAAATATTTTTAAGTGAATAATATGATTTTAAAAAGAAAAATGGGTAATAATTTTTAATTACCTATTACTCTCAAGTTAGATTTACCTCAAAACATGAACCGACTCTGATAGATTTTCGGGATTTGCAATATCCACAATGAATATTCTCGCCATCCGAGATATCCTTACGTGGAACTATGATCATTTCTGTTCCGCAAACATGACACTGGCAACTTGTTTTTAAAATTCCGTGTTGCCGCATGTATCTAATGGTTGATTCTTCATTTCCCACAATCTTCGACATATACATAATTCCCGGCGCTCTGTCCATTAGATTTCTAGTCGTGTTTTCCGACATACTGTTTAGAATGTCTGATGTAAATATCTAACGGCTATCTTGACGTAAATTGTTCAGGGACTATGCTGACGTCTTAATAATGCGTTATAAGTATTTTAATTGGGGGTTTCACAAACTCAAAGGGTCAATGAGCACAAAAGCAACATCAATATTCAAATACCCTAGTGTTGCCAAACATTTGTCTAACCTTTATGACAAGTATGTTGTTGTGCCAGCAGACAAAGCCCCTAATAATATGTCTAATAGTCTTTATATGCAAATCACATTACATAGCTTGCTTGTTAAAGTAATTGGGCATTGACATTTCGCTTTGCAACCCAACATATACCCCTACTGCACTTACGATTAAGGGAATCCTTGCCAATCATAGATCCTGATCGGTGTTATGGTCTTTTGGTATTCCAACTAAAGACGAGGAGCTAGATCTTCCCTTCCTCTACTGGATTCCAAAATTGTCTATGTCCGTTTTCTCTTGTATACGTTTATTTTATTTTAATTTTTTATTCATTATTTTACATGTCTATCTTTATCTTTCTCTGTCATTTTTCGAATCTTATATTCATTTATGTCGACCAATCTTCTTCTTGTTTACATCTCTCCCCCTCTCTCTCTGTTTTTTTTTTTGCGCATGCGCGCGCCATTTGTGGTTGCCCGATAGTCTTATGGGCAATGGCCTAAGCGCAGTCGGTTGAGTGCCGGACTTCAAATATTGGGGTTCCTGGTTTGATTCCCGGTCGTGCCAGATTTTAAGGGGCAAGTTCTTATCCCCTCTATGCCTAGATGAGGGTAAACGGGTATGGTTGATACCTTCGTCAGTTGCCATGCAAGTGTCGTGGCACTATAAAAGCCGTTGGAAATGTCGACCACTCGAGAAGGACAAACAAAACACGCATACACCTGTCATCTCTCTCCCTGCCTCACAGGGACGAGTGGTAAAGGGCTTTAAGTAGTTACGCAAAGGCTAAAGTCAGAACAGAACTCATAGGTGGATCTAGTGAAATATCTTCTCTGATCTATAAATAATGAATCGGAAAATATCCTCGGCAATAGAAAATTGATAAAAATAATAGACCAGTTTCACACAGTATAAAATATCAGTTACACTTATAGGAATATAAAATTTGGGAATTGATCTACTGCATTTTCTGAAGTTATACAAACAATTCAGATACTCTTTCAATTTATTTTCTTTCATACAATCTCTGTCATTCAGTAACAAGTTCAAATGCCTAAAATATATAAACAGGAAATATTAGTTCAGAAAAAAAGAAAAGACTTGCTTTATAAAGATATTAGATCGACTTGTCCGTCAGTGTCTGAAATTCTAGCTGTAATGGTGAACTGTGGCATTGACAAACACTCAAAACTGACCAAATACAAAACCGGACCTAACCTTTTGACTTTTGCATACGAATGAGTATTTATGAATATGTATGTACATGTATTGTTTTATATATAAAAGAAAACAAAGGCACATAAATAGTTTATTATAGTTTGTAAGCATGTAGGTTGTAGCATGTGTTTCAATTTGGGGGGGGGGGGGGGGGGNNGGGGGGTTGTCAATTTTGGACATTCTCTGTCAATATTTACAAAGATTGAGTCCGATTTCTTAAGTTGGCTGTATGTTATTTTTGAGTTTTATTTTCGGATATTTTTAGCAATTGACTTTAACCGATCCCTATGTTCAAATAAGTGGGGTGACCGTTATAGGCTCATTTGGGCCGTTAGTTTTTGCTTTTCGAATCTCTGATAATGAAATTGAAATGACATGTTTTCTTCATTGCAGGCCAGATGGAAAATTCAAGCCACTTGTAGATTTTTTTCAACAAAATGGCAGATCACTTTTAGTCCAAAGAGGGAAATCAGCATTGATGAAACTCTTGTGGGGACCCGTGGCCGCACCTTCATGCTCCAATATATTCCGTCAAAGGCTTCAAAATTTGGAGCAAAATTTTGGGTTTTAGCAGAGGGTTTAACTGGTTATGTGATGCACATGACTTGTTATCTAGGGAAGAGGCATGAACCAATACCCCCAAATACACTACAAGGAACGAACGTTGTTGTTAATCTGCTCCGTAATTGTGACTTACTGCACAAAGGATACCATGTCATATGTGACAGTTTCTTCTGCAGTTTGAATCTGGCAAATCAGCTATTAGCACTTGGAACATATGTAACTGGGACTGTAAGAGCCAATCGCAACATGCCACAAGCAATAAAACAAGCTAATTTAAATGGGAGGGAAACTCTATACTAGACAGAACCAAATATTAACTGCAGCCTACAAGTCAAATGATTCTAGAAAGATAGTTTGCCTCATTTCTACTATTGAAAATGCTGGAGACAGTAATGAAATCCCTAGTATAATATACACATACAACCATGAAATGGGCGGTGTTGGTGAATTCGATATGCTTATCCAATGTTACAATGACAACCCAAAAACAACAAAAATTTGGAAAAAATAGCATTCCACATTTTCCACAGAATGTTAGTTAATGCTTATATACTATATAAGCAGAGCACATCAGACAACCAAATTAAATCGAGATTAAGATTCACACAAGAATTAGTGAAAGCATTGGTTGAAGGTCATGTTCTGGTCAGACAAGGCAACAGAAACAGACAAAGAAGAGCACCACCTGTGAGAGTGCAGAGGATACCAAGTATGTTCACATTGATAACTCTGCGTTAACTCTTCGCTCTAAATTCCTCCCTGTATTGATGAATGGAATCATCACATCATTGTTAACTTCACATAGATCTGTATTTAGGCATACTGTTGTGGTTGTTGTTGTCAATATACAAGTTTTTACCATATGATTACACAACTAATGCACTCTTTATATCAAATTCACAGGATCCAGGGAAAAGGACTGCAATGTATGTTCGTACAGAAGGGGAGGACAAATAAGGAGATCCAGGACACAATGTTCCAGATGTCTTAAAGGACTCCATGATGCATGCAAGAGGAGACACATCAGTGCTTAGAGGAGTAACATCTGGATAGCACATCATCCTTTCATTTGCTTCTCTTTCCCTGTGTCTGACTGTCTGCCATGCTTAAGTGTCACTCTGGGTATTCCTGCATCCACCTATAGCTGTAGGGCCCCTACCGTTGAAACCAGGAGGAACTATATATTTCCCCTTTGTTTGTGTGTTTGCACCATCTGTCCTTCAATCTGACATGCTTTACTTCTCTGGAACTGTTGTTTCGCCATGCTTTTAGATGTGATGCTGAAAATCATGATGTAGGTCGGTCTCATAGGTGGGATCATGTCATGTCAACCTTGGTTACAATTGATCCAATGTATCAATGTGAATCATGGCCTTTTACACTTTTTTTTCATCATGTT
>JACSZP010054189.1:1377-14148 GCA_016161895.1 Pinna nobilis | reverse complement strand
AATTTGAACTATATAAAAACTGATCCGTGCATACATTCAAGTACCTGTCATAGTTTAATTGAACCCCAATACAAGCGAGATCTCTTTTTAGGTGTTTGAAGATCCCTTATAAGGCTCTTCACTGGAATTTTATGATGTATTCATAACAGTAGAAAGATTCTTGAGTTTGTAGACATTAAAAAGACACCCATAAAACAAATCTACATACGTCTTACAATAAATTGGAAACTGTGTAAGTGTGATTGCACATTAAAGTCTTATCTAAAACAAAAGATTTGTATGTAACTTCCGACCTGTTCTTATGATACCCGATTTTTAATCAACTCCATATTTTTTGTTATTTATGGTAGACATTCCTATCAAATTTGTTTCAGATTTTGACAACAAGTGAAGCCTGGCAAAAAGCAGCCATCGATCTTGCCAAAGGAGGGTTCAGTGGAATCTCAAAAACTTATGTATTCGCCACTAGAAGGTAATCCATTTATCAATAGTAACAGAAACTTCCCTTCCCTATTACAGTGGCCTCCCTTCCCCTAATACTGCAGCTTACCTTCCCTGTTACAGTAGCTTTTTTTTTCTTCTGTTACAGTATATTCCCCTCCCTTTTACAGTGGCCTGCCCTGTTACATTAGCATCCCTTCTCTGTTACAGCCTCTTTTCTTCCCTGCTACAACAGCTATTCTCCTTTAATTGTTTTCCCCTCTGTTGCAGTATTTCCCTGTTACAGTGACCTCCTTTGTTGCAGTAACTTCCCTTCCTTGTTATAGTAACCTCCCCTGTTACAGTAACTTTCCTTCCCTGTTACAGTGGCCTCCCTGCCCTGTTGCAGCAGCATCTCTCCTTTATTTGTTTGTATTTACAGTGGCCTCCTTTTCATGTTATAACACCTTACTTCCCCTGTTACAGCAACTTCCTCCCCTTGTGACAGTAGCCTCCCTTCCCTGTTACAGCATACCCTATGGGGTTTGGTTCATGTTTATTACTAACCAGCTTATATTGAATGTGACTACCCATGGCTCTATGTTATTTTACTGGTTTTTTTCTTTGTTGTGTAGTTTTTCAGATGAAGGTGGTGATGCCATACAGGGGGACATAGCTCTTTTGTCCGGTGGGTATATGTTGGTCATCGTCTACCTGTTCCTTGTGTTTGGAAGGGTCAACTGTCTGGAACAGAGGGTAAGTTCATCAACAGAAGATTGTGTTATGTAATAAGATGCTAAGACAAAAAGTTCTTAGAGATGTTAGCTTATCCACACCAGGAAACTTTCAGATTTTATACAGTCGAACCAGAATATCTTGACACTGATAAGGCATGCATTTTTCTTTCAAATTAACAGGGATTTTAAAATACATTTTTTGTACATGGCTTAAAATAGTAGTGAAATAATTTGGGCAGGAAATCAAAATCATTTCAAATTACAGTATTCCATACCAGGGTTCAATATCAAGGAGTTCCACTGTAGTAACATAGGGAATTAAATAACATGTAGATTAAAACAACAGAAGTCATTATAAGGAACAAACAAAGGTGACCTTTGTAGACAGGCGACTTTTATATGGTTCATACATTTTAATAAGGTCAATTTTTGGAGATTTTTATGTTTTTTGATGAATTCTGGTCATTATCTTACTGTAAAATTAAACATAAATTTGATGTGAATAATAATTATAGTGGAAATTTGTTTTCGGGAACTGACCCAAACAAATAAACTTTTCCCAGTACCTCCATGGGTGCATGAACCTGATTAGGGATGATATATGTTATCCTTGTACTCACCAACAAGAATTTTCTTAAAGATTATATATCCAAATGCATAGACATACATTTTCAACTCTTGCCACACTTTCTTGTCATATTTTTTGTTTTCTAGATTGGGGTATCTTTCTGTGGCCTCCTTGTTGTGGGCTTGTCCTTTGGATTCAGTGGAGGACTGTCTTCAGCCAGTGGTTGGGAATATGGACCTCTTCATTCAGTCCTGCCATTTCTGCTACTAGGTACTGTAAATCCAGAAATTTTTGCGATACTTTATCTTAGCGAATCAATGGTCATATTATTATTCGCTATACTTTATTTTCGCGGGTGTTTATTTAAGTTAGTAGTTTGTGTTGTTTGATGCATGTTAACATCAGGTTAGTACATTTAACGAGGACTTTATTTTCGCGAGTGAGTGCACTCGCGTAAATACACGAAAAAAATTCTCGCGAATATTACTGGGCTTACAGTAATTATATAACACAGTCACAACTGTAAGTATATTCTGAATAAGAGCACAATGGAATCTACTTTGAAAAAAACCGCCCCTTCTGCAATGGAAATATGGTCTTTTAAGAAAGTAGTATCTCACGACAAGTTTTGTTTATTATAAACCGGTTTCTTAAATAGTGTTTTCCAGTTAGCGGTTTTTCCAGACAGGTGCTCTTTTAAAGACAGGTTCCACTGTACCAGCATATGTAGTACAAAAATTTAATACGAAATTGAACTGACATGAATGCCTCTGTGAAAATGTGAAATCCCAATAACTTTTACGAGTATCAAATAAGAGCTTGAGTTTCTCACAATGTCTGATGCAAGAAATATGAAGGTAACAAGATTGACCTCTTACAAGTATGTTTCTCTCTTCTGACAGTAATTCCCAGATTCGTACCTTATGTTGTTACTGGTACATGTATATAGTAATAGTGGATATGTTAGTTATAGTGAGTTTTCTCCTGACAATAATCCTAAGTAAGTATCTGATTTAAAGCGTCACTATATGTTATTATAAGTGTAGAAATGAATTATATGTTGCTATAATTAGATCTCTGAGGACAATAACCCCAAGAATCTGAACGTAAGCTTCTTCTTTAGTTGCTATAGGTATAGGAGTGACGGTTACGTTTGTTATAACGAGTTTTCTCCTGACAATCCCAGATTGTGAATTAAACCCTTATTTTATGTTGTTATAGGTATAGGAGTGGACGATATGTTTGTGATAGTGGGGTCATATGAGAGTTTGTCTCATCATGATCGTCATACCCCAGTTAATGAGCGCATCGGAAAAACGCTGAAGCATGCTGGTCTGTCAATCCTGGTTACTTCTATCACAGATATGTTGGCGTTTGGTATAGGTGCCACTACGGTAAGTCTCCGCATGAAAACGAGCTAAAAAGTTGTCAGACACATAATTATTGACTCTCATTATAACTAAACATGGTGTTTCTATCTATTTGAGAATTTGAACTTTCCACGTTTTGTTGTATCCTCAAGCACCTTTAAATGACAAACACATTTGGTACCAGGATAAAGTTGAACAATGTATTGATAAATCAAGTTGTAATTGACAATTAACTATAGGCTAGAAAAATAAACATGTAGTTAGCTAATTAAATGGTTAAAGCTGTTGAACAATGTTGTCTTTTAGTTTTAACCACCAAACTAAAAAAATCAATTTGAGTTAACACAACCTCAAATATATCGATGAGTTAAGTCAAAGCTAAATTGTACAATACATAAAACTATTGTGCAGCTGGGTCCTAACTGTTTTATGTTTCTTTTATTTTTCATTTTTCAGACTTTGCCGGCTTTGAAGTCATTCTGTGTGTTTGCTTCCCTTGGAATTCTGGGATTGTTCTGTTTGTCAGCGACATTTTTTGTAGCATGTATGACACTCGATATCAAAAGAATGGAGAGCAAAAGAAACGCCTGCTTATGTTGCTACAAACACTCAGATGACTACACACCCAACAAGTTTAGCCAGATGAATATAATGGTGACATTTGTTAGGAGATATTACTCCAAATTCCTGATGAAACTTCCTGTCAAGGTAGGCTGGTCAAATTTTCACTAGTTGTTGATTCTCCTGTGACACACTGATGTAAACATGTACACAAGTACATCTTTTGATACTGTACAGACCAACTAAGTCTCACTTGCCTATTAGATGACTATAATAATCTACACATGTATACGTCATTTGACTCTACACGCCAGCTTTAAGTCCCACTTGACTCGGAACACTATACTAATCTACACATGTACACATCCTTTGATCCTGTAGACATACTTAGTTCCACTTGACTATCAGATTGCTACACTAATCTACACATGACTACACATCATGTGACACTACTGGCCAGCTTAGTCCCTCTTGACTAGGAACACTTCACTCATCTACACGTGACTACATATCCTTTGATACTACAGACTTGCTTAGTCAAATTGGACTATCAGATCACCATACTGATCTACACATAGACACAAATATACTTGTCAAGCAGAGTATCCCATCTGTATTGAATCCTGAAACTAGTATATTAGAATCCTACTTAATTTGAAATGATATTCATCTTCCAGCTAAAATTACTTTATTACTATTCCAACCTACTTATTTTGAAAACCCTGTTTAATTGAAAGAAAAATTACTTTCCCCGTTGGTTTCAATGTATATGGTTTCGACTTTATAGCGAGACTCGCAATTTTTCATATAAAATGTTGATACTTTCTTACAAAAAACATGCATGTCTTCTCATGAAAATCTTGACGATTCCTATAAAATCTTAGAAAAATTTAGAGTCTCACTGATGAGATTGAAAAATCCCCCCTTGGAAGTTTTTCAAAGTTGGCAAGTCTACGCAAGCATAGTCTCAAAGAAGATCATGACATCCTTGTTCTTTGTTTTCAGATCGTAGTTATCATCATCACCCTTGGCCTGCTTGGACTCAACATTTACGGATTTTACAGCCTGGAGCAGGATTTTGACAATAACTGGTTTCTGCCATCAGATTCTTATGCTTCCAAATATGTTGAAGTTGATGAACAGTACTTCCCAGACAGTGGAGCCAAAGCAAAAGTGTACTGCAGTAAGGTTTACTTATCTCTTACTTAGTTAAATAGATAAGGTTGTGAAAATATTTGTTGAGTAAGTGTTATAATTTCCAAATAATCAACAATAAATTCCCATGCACCAATGTCTTATGCTCACGAATGTTTTTTTTATCCTAAGGCTCTTTGTGAAAATGATCTAAGGCTGCAATATTTATTTAGTTTACTATGCAGCCACTACTTGTTTAATATCATTTCATCCTCTGTTGATCTTTTGTAGAGAACATCGACTACTTCAGTTTGCAGACTAGCTTTGACCAACTCCACAGCAGTATGACTTCTAGTAGCTACATATCAGCCGGTACTGTCGACAGTTGGTTCCAGTCCTATACGTCATGGCTCAATGCCTCATCTGATGCCAGTGTAACCTCAAGGCTGGATGCAAGTGAGTACAAACAGAAGCTGACTTAGTCTTAATTTCGTCTTGACAACTAACACAAGTGTGAGTGGGCGAAAGGGGCGAAAATAAAACGGGGGCGAAAATTTTCCTGTATACAGTATATACATGTATTTATATAGAGATATGTACCTCGTTTGTCAGGAAAAAGAAAAAACTGCTGCTCACTCTGTAGCCATTTTTATGTATTACAGACAAATATCCAGTAGATGACACAGCATTTGTGGAGCTTTTGCACACTTATGTCAATTCTGATGGTCGTGTATACTCCTCAGACATATTGTTCACCAACACATCCGGGAATTTAGATATTGATGTAAGTATATGTACAACTCATCACAGTACTTTGTTTGAATCCGATGAAAACAATGGTACCAATTTAGCAGCAATATAAATTTTTGCTGTTTGGCAACGCATTGCCTGAATTTTTGTTTTCATCTGTATGATTCAGAATTTTGGGCTAATAATTGGGGAAACAGATATGGTTTGCCATTAGTAACATAGCCATATATCGACTATAAATTTGGGCAGAAAAAACCTGCATCATTGATAAGCTTACAGAGTCTTTTTTCAAATAAAAACATGTCTAATACGTTTCTTCATTAACTGTTTATTTTCTCCCACTAGACAAAAATGCATCAAGTCTTGCAATGTATGACAATGATTTGTAGGGACAAAATACAAATTCAGTTAAGGACATCTATAGAGACATTTGGATAATCATTACAATGCATTTTGTTTGAAATTTATTGGATTGAAAAGTGATGTTTGGCTAATTGAGTGAGATATTTGTAGTAGAATTATATTTCGGGGTTGCTGTGTAATTTACTATAGTAATTACACTACAGATTCAAGAAGGGACCCAGTAAAATTGATGAAGCATTCATTTCCAAAAATCTAATTCATTGGTTTGATACATTTCAAACTTACTGGACGTTTCTAAAAGGAAGGAATTTATAAATAAATGCACCATACCTCTGATAAATTGAGATGTTTTTTACTTGAATAGATTACTGTCATAAAAAGATTTACTTGTAAGGACGGATTATTAGCGTAGTACTATATTTAATAAAGATATCCTAGTAAAAAGGGAGATACTCTCTGAATAATTTTTTTCACTATAAGTGGACTGAACTCCACGGTCTAAGAAATTCGAATAACATAAGAATATCACGATCTGGACAATACACCAATGATTTCGTGTAGCATTTGAGCACATTATATTTAATATTCACTTATATCATTATATAAGTACATGTATATGTGTTTGTAACTGAAAAGCTAATTGTAATTTCTTTTTATATTTTCTTTGTGTTTCAGGCCACAGCAATATCCTTTCAGCATGTCAACCTACCAAAGGCACCTGATGAGGTCAAAGCCTTGGACAACACACAAAATATGATAGCTGCGATATTTCCAAATAACCTTTGCTTTGCATATTCTAGAAGATACCTGACCTGGGAGACAAATAAAGTAGGTTGTCTTATAAAGTAATCTGAATGGTCATATTAGTCATTAGACTCAAAAGTTCTTACTTGCAAAGTAACTTGAATCCTAGTCATGCTATTCATAAGAATACATAATTCTGACTTATAAAGTAACTCGGATAGTCATATAAGTCAACAGACTGAAAAATCTTAATTATGGAGTATTTTATATATCATTTTGTTAATAGCAACCAGTCAGTAGACATAGACAAAATTATCATCACTTTAGTAATACATGTATGTGTACTGATATTATTTTGTAAATTCTTTGTTACCTGTTAAGGGAAATAACTCTACCACAAACGAAAATTGACAGCCTGATATTTGATTGGAATATCTTTGATATCTCTTAAATGAAAATGTCATAAATGTTGCTGACATTTTTATACTGTTGTGTTAATGGCTTCAAAATAATAAAAAGTTAATATTATAACCTCAAGTGATTATTTATGTATGATTTTATGTTGCAGGTCATTCAGAAAGAGCTGTACAGAAATCTAGGCCTTGCTGCGGCCTGTGTGTTTGTCATCACAGTGATACTGATCGCCAATCTATGGACTAGCATCATGGTGTTCTCTTGTGTCATATTCACCCTGGTATGTATCCCATCAGTCTAATTAAAATTAACTAACTAATCTTAATTGTCCTTTACACAAAGATCTCATGAAACCCCATTGAGAAAACAAATCCAATGAATTCATTCAGAACTTTGTTTGTGTCTATCATATACCAACGTTGATGACTGTATCTTCAATTTCTGAAGGTTGAAATTTTATTGGTTAATGACAGAGGTCATGAGATTTGCCCTCCCCATTGGGTTTCATTAGATCTTCGTGCAAAGCACATTGAGGATTGAGATTAAGTTTGATTGACCTACATGTATTTCTAACTGCAGTTTGATAAAAACAAATTATATGGCACTGCTTACTTTTATGGTTTAATCATCCTGGTCATTCAATATTGCTGCAATTTATTTAATCAAGGGTGATAAATCTTAAACCACAAAATCCTAATTGATAAATCAATACTTTGTTATATGCATGAATTTATTAGTATCAAAGAATTTTGTTACAAAAAAAGGAGAAGACTTTTATTCTTCTTTGCCAGATAAGATTAAATGATAATGATGACAATATTATAAATCTGTAACAGCTGTGTATGGACTTTTTGATTAACGATTTGTCTTTTGTCATTACAGTTGAATGTTGGTGGTTTTATGAACTTCTGGGGACTGACCATTGATACGGTCACTTGTATTCAGCTTGTCCTGGGCATTGGTCTGGCTGTTGACTACTCAGCACATATTGGACACTGTTTTATGACGTTTACTGGAGACAGAACTGGTATGTTGTACACTCACAAACTTCTTTGATCACAGATGTCCTTGATCTCACAAATGTCCTTAAATCCACAAACGTCCTTGATCCCACAAATAGCTTTGATCTCACAAGCATCCTTGATCCCAGTAAAGTTTATGAACCCACACAACTCCATTTGAGCCCACAAATGTCCTTCAACCCTTAAACCCCTTGATACCACAAATGTCCTTGATTTCCTAAAACGTCCTTGATCCCATAAATATCCTTGATCTTTATCCCTCTCTGTCATCTGCACTTTCTTTTGCTTCAGCTTTCAAATACATGTACATTTGAAAAATTTGAGTATTAGAATCTGGCTGTGTAATGCTACATGAATCTTTGTGTTCATTTTCAGATCGTGTAAAAGCTACATTAGTTGAGATTGGCGTTCCTGTTTTCAGCGGTGGTTTCAGTACATTTTTAGCATTTATACTGCTAGCAGCGAGTTCAAGTTATGTCTTCAGAACATTTTTCAAGGTAAAAATCAACAATTTATCTGTAAAACTCATTCATCCATCTCCCTAAAGTATTTCCATCTGTCTTTTTATAATGTCAAATGATAAAATGACGCATGCTAATTGTTTGCTTTATGAAACTTTTCTTGCTATTATTTATGAAGCATGGTATGATTCAATCTAATTAAATTCGATCTTCAGTATTCTTTACATATAGATCTAATGCAACCCCGTTTGAAGATGAATCCAATAACCTTTGTCAATTATAACTCAAATTTCTTCCTTCAGAAATTGAAGGTACAGTCGTCAATGTGGGTATATGAAAAACACGAGAAGCTCTGTATTAGTTCATTGGACTTGGGGCCTCCTTGGTCGAGTGGTTAGCGTGTTCGACTGCGAATCAGAAGATCCGGGTTCAAGTCGCGTCAGCGCCACTCCGCGGTTGGCTGTCCCTGTCTTTCGGATGAGACAGTAAAAACCGAGGCCCCCATGACACAGTTGGTGTTGGCACGTTAAAGAACCCTCCCTGCTCTACGGCCAGCAGTGCCGAGCATAGGCAAAATTTGTAGCCCTTTACCGGCACACGGTGACTTCTCCATACGAATGAAATATTCTTGAGTGGGACGTTAAACAACAATACCATACCATACCATTGGACTTAAACTATCACTTGGGTTTCATTAGATCTTTTTGTAAAGCACACTAAAGATAGAATTTTAATTAGACTGGACATGATCACCAGAGCTGATATAACCTTAATTTGATTAATTTCAGGTATTTTTCCTGGTCCTTATATTTGGCTTGTTTCACGGATTAGTGTATCTACCAGTAATCCTTTCCTGGCTGGGGCCATCGCCATATATATCTGCAGACAAGAGGTACAATGAGGACGAATCTAAAGATTCCAAACCAAAATTAGAATTAAATGGTCTGGACAACAAAGCAGCGGATGTCAAAGTTGTAAGTATCATCTACTAGATACTAGATACCCTAAAACAGATTTTAGATGGTAGAGAAAAGGTTCAATATCTACAACTTTTGTGCAGATGTCAATGAAGAGTCATCCCTAGTGCAAGGAATCAGACTTTGCTAGGTCCACTATGTGTAAAATTTAACAGAATACATCCACGGGTGGTTTCCGTGTAAGTGCAAATGGTACTACATTTACTCTGTATCACTAGTATAACAAATTGTTTTACTTGTAAATTTATGTCTGCTTTTCTAAGTAAAGAAGCTTTTATTTTGAAATTTAAGTTTTGGTTCCTTATTCTATCCGATATTTGACTTTGACACCTTTATAATAGGTGCAAAAAGATGAATTACAGAATTATGAAAAATCTTTCAAATTTTAATGACTGCAATGTCATTGTCAGAATGATTCTAAAGATCACAGAATGCGACAAATTTCTGGTATTTTGTGGTAAATGTTTCATTGTATTCGTTGTGGATGGCCTCCATTTATACACTGTCCATAAGTTGTGGAAGTAACGAACCATTTCTCTGAATCATTTAAATACTAAAAGTAGAGGTAAACATTTTAGCACTTAGAAATATGATTTCACCATATTCGCACTGAAAATATAAATCATAATAGTGTGTCATATCTAATGACGTTAACACATTCTGTTGTATATCATGATTGACATTAGAGTGTGATTTTTCTATTAGTTCGAGACTAACAATCTACAATTGGTCCTGTCTCGTGAAAGAACACAGAACCAACAGAATTGAGAGGTGACAATTAAAGGAGGATTATTGTCTATTATAACTCATTATTCTCATCTTGAAGTAGAAATATTAGCCATACTCCTCATGAGTTATGTACTGTGTGATTAATTCTGGTCAGATAACATTCGTTTGCAAGTTAAATATCGATCTTTTGTGTCATAATTTTATAATGCGGCGCACACATATTAAGGGGTCGGATCCCATGACCTTTGCCATTAACATTTCAGCTTCAGAACTTGAAGTCCTCAACTTGTGTATATTGTAAACACGAGAGGTTCTTGACAAGGTTATTGAATTTGAGTTCTCGCGAGATTTCATAAGATTTTCTTGAAACAAGGCATAGAAAATAGCAAAAGAAAGATAAAATTTAACCTGAATTAAATTCAAAAGAGACATGTATTCTTTAGAAATATAGACCCCATGGTATTTCCATGTAGGAAGGTCCCTCGTGATGATTTTTTTTTATTACCTAACTTCAATGCACGAATTCCATCATTCATTGCTTTTGTCACGTGTGTTTTGCTTGTTGTGGTAGTTTCCACGATTTAGTAAACAAAGCTTGACCCTGATTTCTTTTTTTTTTACATGTCGACATTTTGTATTTTCATCTATATCTGCTTTCCGTCAATTTTTTATTTCATACAACAGGACCCAGATTCACAACAAGTTCAAGATTGATGGTAAATCCGTTATGTCTATAAAGTCCACACTGACTTGAAACAATTATCTGCTTATCTTATACGATATGTTATCAGCCTCTTTTCCATCTATCTGGCCTCTCAATTCTAAATAGAATCGCCGCATATCTTGGTGATTCTTACATGACACGAATGGTCCTCTGTTTGTCGTCTATTTGAATATGCATTTAGTTCTTTTAATGGTCATTTTCTAGGTCTCCACAGACTTGTGAATAAGAGGTTTGGACAAAAAAATCTTCATATTAATTTCTAATTACTCGTGTTATTGTTTGGGATAACTTTTCTTTAGTTTTATGGCTTATTTATTGTTTTTATCACTTTTGTATTCCCAATGTTGTGGGATTGGTGTTACAGGCTGTTGTAGGTACTTTTCACAAATTGTGCATGCACGTTGTTTCATGGTTTTCCAGATATTAATGATTTTTTTCATTATATCCTTATTGTTGTTGATTAGTTTGCATTTTACCGTTAGAATGTTTGTTTTATTGACACCTTTACTCTAGTTTTAGATGTTTTGAAAAAAAAATTAAAAATAACTGCTGTGCTATTTTACTTCCTCCGAATCTGATGACTGGAGGTCTGAATACTTTAAGACCGTCTGGCTTTTTTGTTTAAATTTGTTTGTCTAATATGTGTTTTTCTGTCAGAAACAAAACGCTGAAGCTTTTATAGTAAGGCTTTCTTACTCATTAAGTACAAATCTATGACCTAATTTCCTACAAGTTGAGAACTGGTTTACTATTCGAAATATTAAAATCACTTCCACTGCGGGTAGGGGTTATTGTTTCATACATACATATACATGTATGCCAATGCATCTTGGTTGACAGTGAACTTTGCATACCTTATTCAGGAAGACTGTAATGTTTGTAATTTTCAGTGTTAGGATTTCATGTTTCACAAAGGCGAAAAGTCAAAATGGAGCCTATATAGCTAACCTTTACATATACTTATATAACATATACAATACACTTATCCCAGTCCATGATCGTAATATGTGCATGACCATTTCTTTAATCCCTAAAAATAAGAAAATAGATACTGCATATTAAAACTACTGATATACATGTATTTATTCTTGTTTATGGTAAGTATTTTGCTTATTGTAGAACCTAATATCAAACGAAATCAGAGAAACATACTGTTATATACAGCAAATCGAATTGAATGTAAAATTTCACAGGTTTCCTTGAAAACCCGAATAGTTTTGAACATGAACGAGGTCTTATTCATAAATGAAGAATTGAATTTACGAATTTGCGTACACTATAATACCAAAATATTAATTCAATTATGTATGATCAAGTAAATATGATTAAGTGATTAATAGTTTCTTGAATAGAGTAATAGACATTTGGATTTTGACATTGGTCTAATTTTGATGACGTCAGATGCAGTCGAACCCAGATGAAATGAAATCGAAAGGATTGAAATTTTCTTTCACATAAAAATGGATTTCAAAATAACTGGATTAAAATAGTAATAAAGCAATTAAACAGGGGAATTCGAATTAAGCGGGATTTCAACATATCTGGATTCAACATAGGTGGGATCCACTGTAAATATATCCTTTATCGTTCGAAATGTCTATGCAACTGCATAACTCCAAAACTCCTCTGCATCATAGGATGAATAGATACTGAATAATGATTCTACACAATAGGTTTATTGAAAGAAATTTTCAGACGAGAAAACAATTAAGATAATACTATCAATTTCCGGAGTTATATTATACAGTGCAAAAATCTGTACTGTTATAGTTTTTATTAAACTTTTAAACTCTGTGC
>JACSZP010054170.1:0-14560 GCA_016161895.1 Pinna nobilis | reverse complement strand
TGAATAATAGGTATCTATGATCAGAGAACGACAAAGGTCTACCTATCAATATAATTTGAACGTTGTTATTTTCCAAAGCTGGCATACATACATATATATTCGCTTTATTTAACGCCGTAATTCTGTTTTTTCCTTCAAGTCAAAATTGATTAGTACACATTACTTTAGATGAATTGAACCCAATCTTATCGCTACTTATTATTAGTCATTAATGACCCTCTTACAGTATCCATGCCCCTTTCCAGAGGGAACTGTTCTCCGAAAATATTTCTACTTGAAAAATGCGGACCCTCCCTTTGTATTTTGGACAAAATTAGATACAAACAGACCATAAGATCCAGGAAAAATACATGCAAAGTTGGGAAAAGATCACAGATATACAAGCCATTCATATTCAAATTGACGAGGAATTATTTTTCTTTCAAATAACAGGGATTCCAAAACAGCAGAGTTACACCCTATGCTACACTAATGTTAAGTTATTAAGCGTGGGAGTTAAACTCATTCCAATTAAGCGTTATTTCTATATAATATGCTCCTTTATAGATGGGTTCCAAAGTATATAAAATAAAATAACGGTTTATAAGAGATATGATTGAATTTAATGACTTGCCAAAATATACAGCTTGAAATTTATTATTATAAAGTAATAAAATAATAATAGTTATAAAGTTGTCAGTAGAAGATTCCAAGGGGGCAATCAATAATTAAAAAATGCAAATGGCGACGAAACCATGACCAAATAAAAAAGAGACCACACGAACAGGTATCAACACAACAAGAAGTGTAAAACCGAAAAACAGAGTAACATGGACTCTACCAAAAACCAGGGGTGAGTTCAGATCAAAATTTAATCTGATGTTAATAAAAGGCATGATCAGGAATAACAAAAACGTTTATGTAAAGGGCTAATGACTTGGAAGCTAAGTAGAGAGTAATTAAATATTACTAAACTCAACTTCGTTTCTTTTGTACCGATAATAAATTGTCTTCTTCACATCTCAATTCAACAGAAACATATATATATCTTCGACTACTTCTACAGCATTTAATCTACAAAAATATTCCTTGTCTCATGGTGTGAGCTATAATGGTCTTCACAGACAAGTGGATCACATATTTTACAGGCTAAAATTCTGTCATGAGATCTTGCTACAGTGAAATACAAGATACTTATACATAAATTATCTTCAAACATCAATTGATAATCATTTATATGTAAATATTAAAGTCAAAAGTGATGAAGATTCAGTGTCGTTGTTATCATTTCCAATGCTAACGCAGTACATTGCTAAGCACTATCCTTGGAGAGTGATTAAATTTGTGCAAATATATCGGTTCTTTTTTCCTTTATAGGACTCTAGGTTTGTATGATATGTTCCCTGTTCTGTTTTGTCACCATCTTCAGTATGCATCTGCTGTTTTATTGCGCTCCCTCTGCACCTTGCAGATTATCCATGTTAGAATAAGTATGTTGCTGTCCAAATTGAAGCATTGTATATGCTGCCCTCTCTTCAGCCTCATTTGTTGTTGGCCGGTCGAAATGGAGATCCGTGTAAAACGAACGATCGTGGTTCTGATACAGATGCTATTTAAAAAATGATAAAAAGAAATATGAAAAAATAAAGATAAATCCACTATGTAGTCGATAATAAACGAATACTGTCTTCCCATAGGGTATGTAATACTCTTAACATATTCACAAGGTCAACCAAGAAAACTGAATACAAAGGTATTCAAAGAGTGCCACAAATGAATTTAATACTGCATTCAATATGTAGTCGAGAATCAATGACTCTCTTACCATTTGGTATACGACACTTTCAACATAATTACGAGGTGGAAAATATTATGTAATTATGTATTATATAATTGCTTGTCTGATGAGTATTGATAAATAACTTGGAAACATTTCAACAAATTTACTTTATATGTATATGTAGTCATACCGTTTCCTTGTCCCTGTCTAGTCTCCGTCTCATGATTACTATAATAACAATAACCACTACCAGAACTGCTGCCCCTCCTCCTACTGCCCCTCCCACAATTCCTGAGTTCAGCGAATCTGGTATTGATGTGACTGGTGCTGAAAAAATATTTCTTCATGAAACATTCAACTTCTCGTCATGAAAAAGAATATTTGCCCTATGTGTGTCAACATATGTGTTTTGATAAATCATTTTTAAGAACAATTATTCGCTAACGAATTTCAAAGTAGTGCCCCTCCCCCTCCCCCGAGGCGCTTTTCATCTCATTTTTCTCTGTCGGGAAGTAAAAACATATATCCGATTGATTTCGAGTAATTATTGAGCAATTATAGTTATGATTTGTTGATGAAGGAAAATAATGAAACATTGGATTTCTTGGACTTTTAAATCTTTCAAATCATTAATCCGATGATTCAAGTAGTAGTTAGAAGGATTTTCGATAAAATCAAGAGATTCATGCCAATGCGGGTGATTTGCATGGACAGAATATTTCTTTTAAATTCATCAAAGGGGAAAACAGGAAACAAGGAAAGCCAAACAGAATGTACAAAAGATAAAAACTCCATAAATGGTTGGCATCTCCTGCTAACTAGCTAGACTTCCGTGCTATAGCAGAAGCGACCTCTTACCCCTACCCTATTATATCCAGGCGCAAACACCTACAACATGTACACATTGGAATTAACTAAAACAAGGGAACTCAGAAATTTATTGTACTCAGGTACGACAGCCTAATATGTTTTAATATCCTTTAGAGAACACGGGTAAAATTCCTAGATTAAGATCAAACATATTGATCAAAGAGTCAGTTATAATTTCTGGACACAAGGACAAAACCAACAGAAATCAAAGCAAATTTCTATAGATATAACTCATGTTTTTGCCTCTAACTTTGACTGGTAGATATAATACTGGACAGACGAAAGGGCGAGCTTTTGCTACAGCGAGAAACAAAAAGAGAAACATATAAAGCAGGTCATGCTAAATCAATAAGCAAAATTCTCGTGGCGACAGATATATCCCCTTCTTTCAAAGGCTGATTAAGTTGTGTATTATAGTATAGTAGTAGAAAAAGCAAACACATGTGTAAATAAGTTCATCTGTCTGGTATGTTACTCATATATTACCTTTTAATGTCCTCTCTTCCAAAGTCATAAATCCTGTACTATTTCCCTTTTTATTCAGCGAATACAAAAGGAATGCATAATTCGTATTAGGTTTAAGACTTTTGATTTCATATGTGATATTTCTTTTCGTTGCTGTTTCGTCCAGTTCTTCCCTTGTGTAGACCTCAGCTGTTTTCTCTTTGTACAATATCACAAAGGTCTGCTGACGTCCACCGTCAGATCCTTTGTTCCATGTTAGTAAAACGCTGGTCACTTTTCTGGTCAGTAACTGGAAGTCTGACGGGGTGTCTGGTGGACCTTAAAAACGGAGAAAGTAGAAGTTACTGGAAGAACTATAATGAATATTAAAATCTCTCTCTCTCTCTCTCTCTCTCTCTCTCTCTCTCTCTCGTGTTGAAATGAAAAGCCAAGGGTAATCTGAAACTCAGTCACATATGATGGTATTGGGTCAAACAAATAATCAATTTTTAAACTAATGACGAATCCCGAATAGGAAGAAAATATTAGGTACCCGGAAGTAGTTAGTGCCCCTTGTCTGTAAGAAGCAATCGTCCTAGAGGTCTTATTAACACGTCTGTGTCATTTTTTCATGCTGACATTTTATAGCGAATTACTTTTCCAATTTCTCAATATCGTGATAAATATTGAAAGATTTGCCATTGGTTGTGTATATTGAAGTCAGTCTCGCATTAACAAAATTAATAGCATACCTGGACGTTTGAGGACAATGTGCACCTCCGCACTATCCGTATGACTACTTGTGACTTTGAGGGTATAGTTCCCTTCGTAATAATCCTGAAACGTAGGTATGATCATGTTTGCAGATTGCCCTTTTAGTGTGACATCTACACCTTGGAGTGTTTGGTGTACATCAGTATATGTCAGGGACAAGAAGACATTAGAAGACGACACCAGTGTTTCGTTTGAAGTCCCAGTATTGTTGATCCACATTATATCATTCACAGTCGCTGGTGGATTCCTATAAAATGGAATACTTATGGCAGCTATTGTGCCTACTTCAGACCTCATTATGTATTCCATCACTTTAAATTTTGCAGAGGCTACAAGAGAGAAGGATATTATGGAAACTTTAACAGCTTAACCAAAAAATTGTTTCAAAGCGATTATTTCATGTTTATCTCAACATTAAATGCTTATAAGATCCAATAAATAAAATCTATTTTTCACAAAAAGGGAATAATATTTTTCTCTCAACCCAGATAGAATATTCAAGCTATTTACCAAGTTTTGATTTATCAGTCTCTCTCTCACCCCGCGTGCTTTTTTTTTCGAGATCTCTAACGTCATATGTCAAAAGCGTTACCAACTTTTGGCGTAATTTGTACACACGATGTTGCATACATATTTATTTTTTGATTTGAAAATACATTGATGTTGTTGGATGAGAGCAATGCACAGGAAGAGAAACTCATCGTCGTGGCCTGTGGAAAGTCGCGATTATTCGTCTTTGTCTTTATCTGCCGGTTTGTATGTATATGTATATGTATATGTATATAAAATGTGCATTAGCAAATCATATACGATAAATGATCTTGCTTTGTATTATAATCTCTAGTTCGATATCCTAATGCATATGTTAAAGGTTACATGTTTGTGTTCACTGTTTAAATTAACGTTCTCATACACTGTTGAAAAAGAATTCTTAACAGAAAAAACCTTGCTACGTGCATGTCATTGCATGAATTTGGCCTTCAATGTGTAAACGTATGATGAAAAATAATCAAGGCAAATTATTTATTTAATGCCTACGAATAATTAAAGAGCATAGGAAGAAATGCTTAATTTTGAAAATGATTACCAGAATGGCCCAGTACTTAACAATGAGCAATGCTTATCTTTGTATACTTACTTATCACATTGAAATAAGCCGTGTCTGATTGGATCTTCTGATTACTTCTGTCAGGTATTCCATTACTAGCCAGACATGTGTATGTCCCCATTTCCTGATATGACACTATGGGTATATTCAGTGTCATATTATCGGGAGACGACACTGTAAAGCTGGTTATATTCCTTATAAAAGTCGACCCTATCCTCTGCTGAAGGGCAACAATTGTGGCATTATTAGGATCACCTGCGGCTGAGCATCTTAAAGTATGATTCCTCGTATTTTCTGTCGTGTTTTGTAAATAAATTTGCACTGTTGGAGGATCTGCGAAGAAATTATTAGAATTAAGGAATGTATTGAATGATAAACAAAGCAATATTGTTTTACATTATTGGAGGTCAAGTAGAGAAATCAAAGACAAAATTCCCAATACAAATAGATATACTCTTACTGTAATAAAGTGGAAAAGTGGAAAAGTGGAAAACGAATGAAAAAGATAGACAACAACTTACAGAAAACTCTAAGATGTGTATTCTTTTGGTCGGGTTGTAGTATGTTACTTCCGGTAGATGAAGAATTAGCTTTACATGTATAGTACCCCGTCAATGTTCTGCTTGCATTTGTAACGTTGTACGTTGATGATGAGATAGTACTTTCTGTAACTGGTGTTGAGTCTTTATACCAAGTAACAGTCGGCATCGGGTTCCCTGTCGCTGAACACCTTAACACTGCTGTGTGCCCTTCAATAACCTCCACTGAACTTTGGTCTAACGTGACATCAGGGTCGTCTATAAGAACAAGAATACAGTAGAGAAACTTATTTGAAATGGATACCTGTATTAATATGTTGCTATGCTATGTTTTGTTGCAATATACGTGAAGACTACACAGTAGGCAAAATATATAATGTTATTTTGTTTTTCATTAACTCATACGGAAAATCGTCCTCTGAACAGTGAGACATCTTTAAAGCACCGACATCCATTGTGACAAAATATTCTGATTGTTTCTGTCTTTGAGGGACAGTCTTCTCCACTAAGACGTGAATCCGCTACTTCAAAAGTTTGACGTACACGAGATAACGATGGAATCGTGTACAAATGGATATAATTAAGCAATTTACGTATTAAAATTGGTCAAATCAACGTTTAAATGTCCGTGCTGGGCATGTTTTGTCCGCGTTATTCGCTCAAATTATTGGCATTGGCCATGTCTGTTAAAATGGCGGGCAATGAATACAACCCGTAACCGTGAATCTTTTATTTTTTAAACGACGATATCTATATATTGCGTGCATATTTTTTATTTTGTATTTTATCAGCTACATCCTCTAGTTATATGCTGGTGCAAATGCGATATTTCAATCTTTTTTAATTCTGTGAAGATGAAAAATGAGTCCAAATGTATCTTTAATCAATTCAATTTTGAATTCAATCGTCTTTCTCTTTTTTTTTGAAACCAAAACCTATTTGAATATCTCAGAGCGTTTTTTTTTCAAGTAATTATCTATTTTGCTATATTTTGAAACAATTATGTTATCAGGCAAAGTACAACTTATAAACAAAACACATAACATTAACATATAACATTTCCTTTATTATACTTACATTCCACCTGTAGTGTTGTGAAACTTGAAGTTAGTACTACGCTATCGTGTAGTGTGAAGTTGTTGTTGACTTGACAGCTTAGTTGTCGTCCATTATCAGTAGAGTTTAAAGGTTTAAACTCATACGTATGTGATTTTATTGATAACACAGAAATTCTCACTTTCCAGATGTACGATGTAGCCGCTGGATTCCCTGGAGTTGTGTTACAGATTAGATTGTATGTTCCTTCTGATTTCCAAGGAAATGGGGAACTAGCGCTGATGGTAGGAACACTTGGTGGATCTGCATTATAAATGACAGATGAATATAAAAGATACAACGGGGATCTATCTAAAATATGCTAAAATTAAATCAAATTGAATCTGATTTGAGAAATGTTCATGGAGTTTGGAGGACAGATAATAAACCTTACTAAAATTTAAAATTCGTTCAAATTTGACAACTTTTGATTGTTCTTCTTAGTAAATAGAATCCAAATTCTTATGATAGTTAAACAAAGCACCCTAAATAACCTATGTAACTACAAGCCGTACAATGTAGATACCATGCAAGTATGGTTACGTTTTTCCAAAGATAATTTGATAGATTATTAAACTCTTAAACAATGTATTAAAAATAATTTAAATCAAAACGCTTATTGTACAATAAAAAATAACCCACAATAAGCAATAATTGAGACACTCTTGCTTTGCGTGAAGCCATTGATATGGGTTGATGCACAGTTACACATTTGACCATTCAGGGTCCTGTTATTTGCCAAGTCGACTCGTCTTATCGCTTCTGTAGCTGTATCTCCGTTTATCCCTTGTTGTGGTCCACAAGAAAACGTCATGTTGGCCACTGGGTTACCTCCAGGTTGTGCACAATTTATACTTATCATAGGCGGGCTGTTCTCATACAGCACTTGGCCATTGGTGTATCCCGTTATCTGTAGCTCTTCATTATCTGCAGGCGGAACTACAAAAAAAGTTAAGACCATCAGATACATGTTTATAGAGAGATATACATGTATTTATTCCTGACATACTCGGTAGATAAATCAACACAATACGTATAGTTACTGTTAGTTATGAAGTACATCTAAAACAGCGGATTGAAAAGACGAATTGTATTTGTAGCCCAATAACAGTTGAGCTAAACCTATAACAAATACGATGCAATTATCATTATTATGCACATATTGCCATTAGTCTCTATAATGGCCCCCTTCGATATTTCAGATCTGTCCTATGCCTTTACAATTAATAGCACTGGGAACGTGAATAGTTAAATATGAAAGAAAAGTTGGACCGAGGATATCGAGCATGCCTAAGATAATGTACTGATCAGCCAATCATACAACACAAAAAAGATTGACCTTTCAGTGAGTGTACGGTCTGTCAAATTCATGAGTCCCAACTATACATACATCTGACGTTAAGTGTAGTTGAATCACTAAGGTTTGCTTGATTCTCACTGTTCCACGCCACACATCTTACTGACATTTGGTGTTCTGCCCTGATTACATTATGAGTAAAAGTTGTCCTGTTAGATCCGGCCTGTGATGTCACGTCAGATGAACCAATGTACCACAGTATTGTGGGAGGAGGGTTAGCGCTGTTGGTAGTACATGTGAAGGTTACTATTTGACCTTCGTCTAAATCTAATGTTGATCTACTGCCGGGAGATATGGAAACATTTGTAACAGGAACTGAAAATTTAAAAAAATGTATAAAATTTGTTAGCATTCTTACAGTAAGCAAAAAAATAAAAATAAATCTACGCATACTAATGTTTGTACGTGTGCATTATAATTGTCAAATAAGTTTTTATTGGTTGGTTGATTGCCTTGTTGAACATCTCACTCAAGAATCCTTCACATAAGCCGACGAAAGCGCGACACAGTTTGCTTATGTCTGTCAGTTATAGCGCAAAGCAGGCGGGGTTCTTTAACTTGTCGACACCTACTGTGACATGCGACTTCGATTTTGCTCTTTAACACCAAACACCGCGCAATTTTGTCGATATTTTTTTTAATCCTATTAATTTTTCTATTAAAAACATGCAACACTAAATCACAAGTGTTGTGAAATCATTTGTAATATATAATTCACAGCAGGCGACAGACAGCATAGAGCAAACATATAGTATCGTACATGCAGATAACACGTCCATATGTTCCACACAGAATTCATGTCTGAGTGTTCTTTGTTTTATCATAGCCCAAACTCATATCAATCCTAGATATTCTAGTTGAAATTGAAAAACTATACTGGATGTAATTGGAGTGGACAGATGACATCATTGGAATATTCCTGCATTGATAAAATGTTTGTTATTCACAAATACATTTACATAAGGTATCTGTATTTTGCTAGGAGCATGGTGTGTCGATGTATTGCTTTGGAGATAACTTAATAAACGGATACATCTCTGATTGCTAAAGTTTGTTTTGAAAGAATGTATCTCAGTCATGGATTAAAGTAAAGGGCAGAAAAACCCAATGTATAAAAAGGGTAAACATGTTGCAGGCTTTTAGATGAATTTCGTCACCTGCATTCTAAAGCTAAATTTGAATAAAAAATTGGAACTTCATGTACTAGTAATTATCCTTTACATCATGAAAGCATGTACGTTTAATACATTATTATTTTCAACACGATTAATTGCAGATCAAAGGTATAAAGTCTTCAAAAGTTTATAACAATACATACGATATTCATTCCACAGAGTGCATCAGTTAGAACAGTAACTTACCAACTACGTCTATTTTCATAAATTGACTTCCTTTCACCTCAGTGTAGACATCTTTACATCTCCACGTAGACCCTTGTAACGTCTCTGTAAGACTAGATCCAGGTATTGTTAGTGTATATGTCAAAGGTGACTTTTGACAACTGTATGTGTATGGGTATGATTCATTTTTATTATAAAGGGCACAACTTCCATTTTCGCGAACTGAAACCTAGACTATAGGTTGACCATCTTGGAGCCAATCTATCCCAGGATTTTCTGGAGTAATGTGACATGTCCAAGAAAATGGACTATAAAGAACTGCACTCACAGATGATCCTGTCAGATTAAATGGAGCTGAAATAATAATAAAAAATTAGAGTTTGAGTCATTTTGTTCTTTCGTTTTTATTATTGCTGTTACATGATCTTAGAAGGAGTTGAAATCATGACCAGAAACAAAATCAGAGAGGCAAGTACAATGTAAAAATTGTATGATTCAACGAATGAAAAAAGGGACGGTTTGGTGACTTTTATCGAAAATCATTCAGAGGTATTTCTTATCAAAACAATACTCTAAAAATATGTCCCTCTGCAAGTGTTGTGCAAAGACGTCAAAATGTTGCATTACGTTAGGTCATTCAAATATACTACGTTGCATTACGTCATATTCTTTTTCAATGATTGCTGCTGACAAAGAAGTTGCTTACCCAAGGGTCATAATAGTTAAATTGAAGTCATCACTTCGAACATTGTACGGTCGCCACCATGATCTGGTGGATCGATATGGTAAATGATGAAGGATATGTGCCCCTTGTCACAAACCTAATTTCGTCCCACCTTTTTTTGTTTATGACTATCACGAATTGTGACATTCCCGTATGCGATGATATGTAACACGGCGTGCCATGCTGGTCCGGTTGACCAAATGGAAAATCTGAAAAAACAGATGATTAGGGATACGTTCTCCTTGTCGCAAAACAAGTCCCGAACCCTTTTTCTCGGTTATGACCATCACCGATTGTGACTTATACTTTTATTCGAAAGTATATGTCACGACGGTACCGCGAGAGGAGCAGGAGTGACTTACCCTCCCTGAGCATCTGAACGCACTCCTTATTATTAATGGGGTTCGTGTTACTCTGTTATTCCGTTTTACACGGCCTGTTGTGTTGGTAGCTGTTAGGGTCATTATCTCTTTTATTTTGCCATGGTTTCTCCTGCCTTTGGATATTTGAATTTGTGTTAGCCCTCTTGGTGTTTTCTACTGTCACCTTCTTTATCATACGTTAACAAAATCAATCTAAGTTGGTGGATTCATGCAGCCTAAAACACATGCTAATTGTATTTCTGGCAATGAAATGTGATAAAAAATACTGAAATCCAAAGTCAAGCATGCTCATAATACCATTAAATGTCTGAAAATATGCATTTATCGAGTGGGATGTATTAAATCAAACCTTTCATGAAAATATACTTCCATTGTTTAGAAGCATTCTCTTATGCATCATGATACATATCTTGTTAGAGTCCCGGACCAGTTTTTTAAACACCATTAATGTGGACTAGAAATACGTTTACTTTTTCATTTGACTTTGATGTCGACATTCGCATAGCTCAAAATTATCTCGGGGCTATTGTTCCTAGGTTCCTCTGTGTATTAAAAAGGACTGGTCGCAATTAAAATACAATATATCTCATATCAGATGTTGATATCTAATGCGTGAATCCATTTCACTTACAGGGCTACGCCTCCCTTCCCCAACTTTTGACAGACTTATGTGGATGAAAAATAATACAATCGGGTTTTTGTACAAAACTGTATTCAAAGTGCATGGAATAACTCCTTTATAACTCAAAGAGCTTTTAAAATACTTGTTTGGTCTGAAGATACAAGTTTTTTTTTTAGACTTTTGCACCAGCCCCTGCATTGATTTAATAGTTGTTTTCCATATATTGATCATATGGACATCGTCATGAATTCAAAACATATCTTAGATGTTAGATGATTTCTAACGGAATTTCGATTAGTTTGGGGTGTACTACAAAACTTTGAATGCCATTTACTAGTTTGAAGTTGGTTTTAAGGTAACCTTTAATTACATCATAGCCGCCGTCCTCCTTGTCATATAAAACTACCTGCTTAAGTTAGCCTGCAACGGACAACCAGAAATTAGGTCAGTTTTATTGGTCGATGAAATTGACTCCTTGGCATCTCCCTTCCGTGTTAATGGATTTGACTTTATCATCCGGAAATCAAGATAGCTTGGGAAGGGGGAGTGACAACATATTTCTTATACATGTATATAATTGTACTACATTTATTTGGATATCTGAGTTTTCAATATTTCTGAAGCCATGTATGTTGCTAATAAAAAATGAATAAGAAATAGATTAAACACCAGGAGGCTAATACAATTATAATGTTTACATAACAATAATACCTACAATTACCTCAGAGATTAAAAAAAAAGAAAACAAGACCACGAATTAAAAAAAAATTAAAAAGGCAATCCTATCTTGAAGGCCCTGATTTGACCTACAACGGAATTAGATAGCAACGAACCTTAAACGCTTACTAATGGAACCAACGTCCGAAAGATGGAACTCATCGAACAGAATCATGGCGACCCATGGTGAACGACATATGGTATAATTAAAAAAAAGGAATAGGAAAACTTTAAAACAGGTCAAACTCTATGACCAAACAACCGCATTAACTGCAATTCTCAAAATGTATTATTCTATGCATCATGCCCGACATGCACTTCATTATACAGCGGGCAAACTGGTAGATTAATAGGCAGAGTCAGATTCTCAAACAGCTAATAAGGAATACATCCATCAGGAATATACACTACCTTAAACATTTCGAGGGGTGTTTGTGCTGTGAACATTTTAGAGATTTGCCTTGTCTAAAGTAAAAAGCAAAGAAAAATAACCTTTGCGTATTTTGAAAAAAATATCGAAATCACAATAAAACTGAACAATGCTACCGATTAATACGATGTATCGCTGTGCTCAACAACTTGACGAAAGAATTGACTATAACTTAGGCATCAGCTCTCATCTATAGAACCACAAATTGAAGACGCTCATGAATATACCACATATTTCTGAATAATAACTCCTGGCAAAGAAGGGCATCCGTGGCCGAATGGTTAGAATTTTTGAACTCTAAACCAGTCAGTCTCTCACCTCTTATCAGCGCGGATTCGAGCTTCGCTTTACCGTAGAATAATTATGTGATAAATTTAAAAGGTTTACTTGCGGTAGGTAGGTGGTCTCTTCCTGATTTTCAAGTGTAAAGCAAACTTCGAAACAAACAAACAAAAAACTGTACCAAAGAACACCAATATTTTCAAAAACATTTAAACGAATTTAGCAAAATTAAGCAGACTGTAAACTAAAAAAAAATACTTGCTAGGAGCCAGGAGTCTTATCAAAGAAACTGAATTCCAAATTAATAAAAAACATTTATGTACCGTGTGATATCCGTTAAAATTTGTGGAAGACTACTGTTTCTACTATTAATTGGCAGACGCAAGTAAATGTTATCGCGTGCTAACGTTGATTTAGCTGGGATATGACGTAGAGTTCCGTTGCATCAACAATGGGGAATATGATACCGCACACACGTTTTCGGTTTTCACTTGCTACATATCTTTTTCCATTGGAAATGATGTACAATCGAACCTCATTGAATCTGATGCCAATAATCAGGATGCTTCATTATTACTTTGTACTTATTATTTTGTACTGGTCATCAAACAAGCGTTGAATCAGTTACCCGGATTCTTCAATTATTTGGACAATTTGCTTGGGGAGGATAGCGTCGGATTAAAAGAGGCTACACCTTTTAAAGTTTACAATTCCCTCAATTTATACCGGTCAAGACGACACACTATTTCGTAGAACGTAAAATTCAAGAATTGCTCGGGGTCTAATCAAATCACGTTTAGGGAGTATAATCGATCCCCCTATACCCACCTCTTTGCAGATTCTTTGAAAATATTTGCCATTCTTTCCTTACAATGAAGATTTGGTAAATTGAGAGAATTGTTAAATTTCATCAAAACCGGATGGTTTGAAGTCTCCTAAGTTTTTCACCATACTTGTATAGCAAAAGAGTATTCCTGTCTATACTGGCTCTTGGAAGCTTAACTTTTTTACACATCATCGAATATTCAATGAGGATGATGGCTTTATGGCTATTAATGTCGATGCGACTCTGTGATTTTGTAATGGAGGTTGAATTCAATATTTCCTTTAATCAGAGTGGATAAAGTGTTTAAGAAAATAACCATAATTAATTTGATAGACGGATTGAATGAGTTGGTGAATTTCTAGATGGTCCCTATTGCTAATCACTTCATCTCAATCCCATCGACGAAACGTAACCGGCCCATGGAATAAGGGGCGTTCGATTAAGCAGTTTACGTTCAGTTCGCTCTACAAATGTACTTCCCATCGCCGAGTCACAAGGAAGCCTCTTAACCTTCTTAATGGTAAAATTGAAACATTTATTTCGAAACGTTTGCGGTCTTCATCGTAACCTGATTGATTGTTGCAAAATATCGTAAAGAATAATTTACAATTTCTATGTAACTGACAATTTGGAACCATACATGTATGTTTTGCAAAGATATGCATTATTTTTTTTTTATGCATGCACATTTTCTGAAGAAAAATACTTTAATTAATATAGTTATTATTATATTTCTCAAATTTTGATTCAACCCGACGCTTTTTTGCGAATACTACACATACTTGTCAGTGGATTTACATATGGTTCCTTTAAATTTCATACACAAAATATTTAATTGGACGGATTATTAAAACTGCAAAAATGCCGGGTGCCGAGTATCTGAATACAAACATACTCATGAAAAAGCTATGCTCTGTTGAATTTCTCACTACCTATATCTTACTGTTTGAGTTTCATATCTCTTCCCTTATCTCTCCTGAATATCTTTTAGTTCTGAGACTGGTCTTAATTCTAGTTGCCTTCCTATTTCTTTTATCTTTTGTCTCAGAAAGTAATTCTTGAAGCATGATCTACATTCAAACAAGGTAATTTTTAAAACAACATTTATAATCACCTGTTTTCTTGTTAATATTGATTCTGATTGCGATTTTGATAAACTAATACCTAATGGAATAAATAACGCAACACTCTCACAGGATGAAAAATGTGGTTTCAGCAAAACTGAAACTATGCGGAAACCCCGCTGAAACCATGTAGGAGTCCCCTGTATAGTTTCCGCAGTGCAGAAAC
>JACSZP010054159.1:0-15722 GCA_016161895.1 Pinna nobilis | reverse complement strand
ACACTTGTGAGGGACCTTGTGTAGAATATCTGTACCAAGTTTGGGCCTGATCCATTCTGTGGTTCTTGAGAAGAAGTTCAAAATGTCTCAGCCAATCAGAGGCCATGGCGGCCATCTTGGATTTCGCATGGCTCCGAAAAGTAACAACACTTGTGTGGGACCTTGTGTAGAACATCTGTACCAAGTTTGGGCCTGATCCATTCAGTGGTTCTTGAGAAGAAGTTCGAAATGTGAAAAGTTAACGGACGACGCACGACGACGGACGAAAAGCGATCGCAATAGGTCACCATGAGCAAAGCTCAGGTGACCTAAAAACTAGGTAAACAGCTGATATTCTCTTTACTTAATTTAAGAGTGAAAATTTCAAGATTTAGGTCACAAATTTTCCGAAGATATATTTTTGAATATTTCTTTCCACAAAGATAAATTCTCAGTATCAAGAAACTTTTTAAAGAATTTCAACCTGAATGACAACATTTAACATAAATATCCGGAATTTTCAAACAACCTTCATTTCTGTTGCAAATAACTGTTTCATACTTTAAAAGATATTTTCTGTTTTTCCACAGGAAGTTAATGCATAATTGTTTTAATTGTACAGTAGCCCACTTGGGTATGTTTAATACTGTATACCACAGCCTTGACATACATAATGTTGATATAACAATGGCTCTACCATGAAAAGTCAAAGATATTTTATTCCATATATGTAATGTATTTTTTATCTTGTCACATTTACTTTTCCAGTTTAATTCATTACACTTATTTTTATTTTTACCTAAACAAACCCCAAGGACTTGAATATAACCTAGACCCACCCCCAAACCATATGATTCTATTTCATGTTTTGTCAAATCACCCTTACCAAGAGGAATTATTTCTGACTTATGTTTATTTATTTTAGCACCAGAGGCATCAGAATATAGCTGTAGTACATCAAATACTTTTGCTTGTACCAGGTAATTTAATACTTTCCATAATATGATTATAAACAATAGTTCTATTGAGAGCTTCTGCTGTCAGTACGTACAATAATGCACTGATTAGACAACCATGTCTAATTCCGTTTTTAACTGGAAAATATTTGGTTAAAAAAACGTTACATTTTACAGTACTACAAATATCAGTGTAAAATATTTCAATCGAATTCCTAAATTTATCCCCAAACCTTTTCTAGTGATTTTTGCAAGAATTAGTGACTTACACGATCAAAAGCTTTCTTTTGATCTATTTTAAATAAATAACCCTCTAACTGTTCACAAAGTTCAATTAAATCTCTGATGCTACATATAGTATCAGCAATGTCCCTCCCAATAGTACAACATGATTGATTATTTGAAACAACCGAAGGTAGAACAGTTTTAAATCTATTAGACATAATTCTGGCCAATATCTTATAATCAACCTGTAAAAGAGAAATAGGCCTGTAATTAATTAGTGATCTCCTATCACCTTTATTTTTTATAAATTAGATTGAATACAGCACATCTCATGTATCTACACAGTAGACCTTCATTTTGTATTTGCTCAAAGAGTTTAAGCAATATAAACTTTAAATCTTTAATGAAAGTACAGTAAAATTCAACTGTAAGTCCGTCTGAACCCGGACTTTTATTTTTTGTAATATTTTTCAAAGCTTTTTCAATTTCTTCAACAGTAATGTCACTATCACACATTTCTTTGGAATCTTCGTCAATTACATCATTGACATTTTGTAAAATTTGAATAACCTTATTTTCATCAATAGAAATACAGTCATACAGACCACTATAGAATTCAAATTCAGCATCTAAAATGTCATCTGAATTTTTAACAATATCACCATTTTTGTTATAAACTTCTTTAACTGAATTGCATTCTTGTCTATATTTTTCCAAATTTAAGAAATATTTTGTATTTTTATCATACTCAGTTGCCCAAAATGCTTTAGACCTTAAAATTGCACCTTTACACTTTGTTTCTTCAAAATTGTTTAATTCAAGTTTTAAACTTTCATATTTAGCATAATCGATATCTACACCATTTGCTGCACTTGCAGACAACTTTTGTATCTCATTGTGTATAGTATAAAATTCTTTTTGTCTAATTTTTGACAAATTTTTACTATATACTTGGGAAAACTTTTTTATCTTGTATTTCAAATTATCCCATGCATCTGTTACATAGTCGTTAAAAAATCACTCTTTGTTTCTTTCTTAATGAGGTCCTTAACTTGTTGTACATATGCCTCATCTTTTAATAAAGTATTATTGAGGATCCAGACACCTGGACTCATTTCAACATTAGAAAAATTACATCTCGGGCTCGAACTCCAAACTACTAACCAATCGGCCACGGCGGCAACAACTGTATGAAATGAAACAAACAATTAAACAACAACTCTAGAAATATTTTTAATGACAAGCAAAATGTTAATAAGATACCGAGAGATGCCACATGTACATCAATGTCAGTGTTTGAAGTTCATTCCATTTCCATCGTCTGCTGGTCACATATTCTCGTTAAATGGTGATTATTTTTCACCAATCACACGCTGTCATTCATTTTATATTTGAAAAAAAGGGTATACATGCTATCATTAGTAATTACATGCATTTTTAATTTTCTGCAGTCATTTGGTGTAATTAAAGGATAATAATAACTCCAAATGAAACTGTAGCCGTTTTCTCAAAGAATCTTTAAAGACGAAAGTGTACAAATGATTTGAATACTGGTTATTTTGATATTCTAACTATAATATAATAAATGTAAACACAAACTGATCAACATAATGAACGTTGGAATTCATCAAATTGCCAATCTTGTATGTACAGAATTTGCTTCAGTGAAACAAGCAAACGAACGGGTTCTTTATTCGATTTTTTTTCTTTTTCTTCCTTTTGTTTGTTGGGGTTTTTTTTTTTGGTTTTTTATTTTTAATTAAAGGGCCCCTTGGTGATATAATGACGTTTATCGACACTGACATCAGACATAGCACGTTGTCTTGTGCAGCATACACGTTAAGCATATTGATTCAAAGTCAATACATATTTATATCTCTATGTATTTACATTAACTTGTTTTTGTTAACTCATATTTATGGTATTTTACGCAAATATACAGTTTCAACTTTGAGTTCTCGATTAATGCGTCCGAAACTAAGTTCTAAAGATTTCGCCACAGGTTTCACAAATGATACCTTTAAATTTTTAGACAACTAAATTCAATACAACTAATGCGGGCCAGGGGGCTCTATTAAATACTATGAGTAAAAAGAAGCTCCCAATAGCGTAAAAGCACGATTGAAGACCATACAAAGACGCACTGATTTGGCTTAATACTGATTGATTAATACATTTGTAACGCTAAAGATAAAGTTTGAACAAATTACAGAATTGGGTTATTGGCGTAAATGAGAGTGCAAGAGCAATAGCGTCTGCACCGTCATGCTTGTTAGACACTGATAAAATTTGCCGCCGACTAGATTCATCTCGGGAAGAGTGATTTAAAATAAAAATCAGTAAATACCATGGAAAGTACAGAAGAATCACCATTTGATATAGATCTGTATTGCACAAATANNTTTTTATTTTTGACTTATTTGGGTGAGTAGATTTTGTAGTTTGGTTAGTAAAATATTGGCATGTTACTCTCCCTTGGATGTGCGGATAATGACAAAAACATTGCAAAAGGGTAAACTGTCACTAAATTGAGTTGAACACTTTGTGTCAAGCGATATTCTATAATAAAAAGCTAAGTTAAACTACGGGTGAAAAAAGGGTTAAAATGTTCATTTGTTGTGGCTTTTCTACCATCCTAGGGCTCATCATCAAGTGTACCAAAGTTAATCTACGGGTGAAAAAAAAGTAAAAATGTTCATTTCTTGTGGTTTTTCTATCATTCTAGGCCTCGTCCTCAGGCGTACCATTTTCCATTTGTTCATCCTGTCCATTCCCATCACATTCCATTGTCTGATCATCTTCCTGTTCCCCTGCCTCCTCGTCTCTTCCCTCATCTTCTTCGTCGCATTCCATTCCCTCATCAATGTCCAGTATTGCTCGTCGAAGCTTGTCAAAGTCATATGGAGGTTTGCTGAAATCAATTGGTTCGTAAATGTTCTCTGACCGTGGTATATTTTCTTCTGTCCCAATAAGCAGTGGTATTAGTCTGGTTTCCCCATT
The DNA here is from genome assembly GCA_016161895.1 of Pinna nobilis. Taxonomy (NCBI): domain Eukaryota; kingdom Metazoa; phylum Mollusca; class Bivalvia; order Pterioida; family Pinnidae; genus Pinna; species Pinna nobilis. The sequence continues at coordinate 11,562 of JACSZP010054159.1, read as the reverse complement.
CAATTCGTGTAGGTGTCTGCGAATAACTTGTAGCTCCCTTATGCATCGCCTATTTTTGGAAAAACTTCCGGATAGTACAAAAACAAACTTTTCACAGGAGTTGAGTATTGTGTCAATGTCCTCATGTTTACGTATATCTCTTCCCCGTAAGCAACCTGTGAAAATAATTTAGAAGTAAAAGAGCATTTTGAGATACCAAGAGGGCACTTAAAACTTAAAAATAATTTAAAAAAACACAACACCATGGCGAGCAAATAACAACAACAAAAGAAACAACACCACAATAGTAATCCACACAACATGTATAACTAAAAATATAGTAAAATGAACCCATTAAAACCGGGAGTGAGTTCAGGTGCTTCGGAAGAGGACGGAACACCTGCCCCACACGTGACATCCTTCGTGTCACCTGTTTTTCAAATCCGGGAATAGGTCTCGTATTAATCATCGTTAGACCAAGACCTGACATATGCTTGTAGGACCTAGATGAATCACCCATCAGTGGACATGTTGGAAAAATAGTTTTCTGTTCATAAAGCTAGAAAAAATATTCTATATCAATCTACCGGTCATCAATTTAAGAACATAAGGTAAAAATATAGATTCCTTTGACAAATACATTATGTGTATAAATATCCCAAAATATGATGTCATGGGTTAGTATCCGAGACACGCTGCGGTGGACTGTCGCTGTTTTTCTAATGAGTGAGTGAGATTCAATGTACCGGTATGTGTCGGTACGTTAAAGAACCCCGCCTACTTTACGGTCGTTAGTGCCGAGCAGAGGTTTTTTTTTCGTCCTTCACCGGAAAGCGGTCACGTCTCAATTAAGTCATAGATTACAACCAACCAACTAAGGTTAATAGCACAGTAAATGTTCTCTTGGCATCCTTCCAACCCAGAACTTTTCGACTAGTTTTCAAGAGCGATCTTATCTTTCCAAACCTTCCAGCCAATACCTACTGGACTAATCTTTACGAGTGGAGTTACCTTTGTTATCCTTTCAGCACCAGTGGCTTTACTTTTGCAATCTTCCTAGAATAAACCTATTTGACTAATCCTCTCCAATGATCCTAACTTTGTTATCCAAATAGTTCAGACCTATTTGAATAATACCCATGGGTGATCTTACCCAAGCCAATCTTCTAGCACAGACCTATCTGAATAACATTCACAATGGACTAGCTGTAATCCTCCTTTGTTTTACCCTTCCTGTAATCGTTCGCCAATTATGTTTCCAGTCTAGAACTAACTGTTTTATTCCTACAGTCGATCTTACCTTTGATTTGACAAATTCTTTCCATTTGGTCATCCCCTTCAATATGTTTCATTAGTACATCATGAACCCAATCCTTGTCATGTTCGCTATGGCCGACGTAAAAACTGAATATTTTATCCTGGACATTTGATTGGTCAGTGGTGCTTTCCGGAGCAGTGTTGACGTGCTCTTCACCTTCGTTGTATTCTCCAAAGTTTATTGGGATAAGTTGTTCAATCTCTCTTGCGCGCTGCTTCACTCTTGGTCCATTATGTCTGCTTAAATTTCCGAGAAGTTTCTTGACGATTCGCTCAGTGTCTGGACCATGCTGCGATTTTTCTCTTATAAGATGTTTAATCATGTGAAACATCTCATGGGGGTACTCGTTTGCGATTCCGATTAATTGATAGTCAATTCTTTTCTTATACTTTTTTTCACTCTCGCCGATCATAAGCCATAGACGCTTGATAAGTTCTTCGCATCCTCCATAATTTTTGTTTTGGTACTGTTTATACTCTTCCAGCAGAAATGTGCAGAAGTTTCTGAAGTTCAGGGGATCTTTGATTTTTTCTCTTTCTGTTTCGATGGCCTGCTGCATCTGGTTTGTTGCTTCGGACATGTGTCCAAGGTGAAATAAACATTTACCTAATAACGCGTACATTTCTGAATGATGACTGCACTGGTGTCGGTCTTTCGCTCTTTGGAGGAACATCAGGGCATTTTGAATGTTCTCTTTCCTACGCACTATTTTGTTCTTTTTGCATTTGTCGCTTGGGTCGATCCCCAGGTAAAAATAAGCTTTTGCAATATTCATTAGGGTTTCTGAGGTGGTCCTCAATTGCAGGCACTGCCGACCACGTTCAATGCATTTTCTTAGCAAGTCATCATTCGGCTTCCTTGGGACTTGATTCACACCCGTCTGTTGGTTTGGTTTGCGGTTGTATACTTGCCTTTGTGATTGATACCATTTTATGTATAGGATCGTTCGTACATGAAAAGCATACCAATTTGTTTCCGGAGTACGAACCAATGATTGGCTCAAATATTTCTCAGCTTCCTCGAAATTTGGGTTTGTGTCGCGCAACAGAGTGAGAGCATGCTTGTTCAAAACCACATGGTCGGTGTTTATCTGTTTCGCTTTTTCAAAGGCAATCATTGGATTCTCCAGAAGTTCAGCTGTTAGATGTTCTTCAGAAAACTCGGGCAAAGATTGTACCCGATTGCTGAGAACTATTTTCTTTTTAACTTCAATCAAGTGTCCCATGTAAGCATATGTACGAGCGAGACAATTACGTAAACTTCGGCTAATTAAGTCATCGTGTCCATCTTCGGTCAGGTTTTCAAATCTCGGTGATAAGTGTTCGATCACAGAGCTAAAGCATCTGATCGCTTTATGGTAGTTATTCTTTTTACTTCCGGTTCTTTCTACTGTCTTGTCCGTGGTGCCTAGACGATTGTAAGTTTTACCCAAGTAATGTCTCCATACTGTTTCTTCATCTATTGTATCGCCGCCAATTTCTTGAAGTTTTTTCAGGCCAGATTCAAAATTCTTTACAGCTAAATATCTTCCATGCTTTGTGGTCAGCGTGCAACTCGCTGGGATCGTGGACATCAATTTTTGTGCCTCTTTTACGGTCCTCAAGACACTTTCTAATTGACCACGCAGGTTGTTTTGTTCGTCCACAATCTGTAGCTTCAGCTGGTCATTGACTTGTTGAAGTTGTTTTCCAATAGTTGTCTTGCATTCAGAATGAAGATCCATAAGAAAAACATAGCCTTTCTCCAGTTCAGCTCTTGCAATCTCTATTTGATTCCCCTCTCTCTTTACCTGCCTTAATTTGTCTTCTATGTCTGAGAAGTCCTGTTTCAGTTCCTTGCGCATTTTCAATAAATTTGCCAGAGTGTTTAGGTTCTTGGGATGCTCTTCATGGACCTTAAAATCAAAAACGTAAAGACTAATTGACAACTGTCGATTTGCTTGGTAATCATTTGAACTCTCATCTGCCAGAACTTGCTGCTAACCTAAACAGGTATTTGATTACTAGGCGATGTACGTACCCTACTAACATAAATTCAAGAAAAGAAACTGACCAACTGAAAAAGAGTTAAAAAAAAAGTGTCTGTAGTCTATCGTTATACATTTGCAGGCAAAAAGCATTTGAATATCTACAAGCGCTGGAAAAAGGGGGGATAACAAAGAATGATGGATAGGATTCAAATTGGTTTGTCGGAAATACTGTTTGACTTCACACCGAAGCTTATTTGTCTCTTGAATACAGGGCTTTGCACCATAAAACTTAATTTTTTACTAAAGTCTGTGAATTCTTTAATCTTCATAGAATACTGAATTCTCATTGGCTGAAAGGCTGAAGTTGAAAAAATTCTCAGACTTAAGTATAAACACAAGTTTTATTGTACCAAGGTCTAATCTCACAGAGTGACTCTGTAAGGTCTATGCTAGACGATTTGGGTCAATGGGCTGTGAGGGTTCTTTGGCATACCGACACCTACTGTGATGAAGGGACCTTGTTTTCTCTTAACCCTTTCAATCCCCAGTATCCAAATGGTGTCGTCTTTTCTCTTGTCTTAGACCAGTCTATTATGCTGTGTGGTGTTGAAAGGGTTGACCGACAGACAGCATGAGACAACCGAAACAGCAAACCGTGTTTGAACGAGCGGCCTTATGATCGCAAGCCTCCTGGAAAATCTACCAAGTCGGCACGGAATTGAGGACAACTTTAAGTTCATCAAGTATGTATGGTTGTTTGTCTTGTGGTTGTATGTCTTATCCGCGTGGTGCTTAGTGGTCACCATGTTCTACTTCTGATCGTGTGGTCAGGGGTTCGATCCAAAGCCACCAGCCAATTAATAGGGACAATTTTTACACCTCCCCTGACAACTTTACATTTAAAGAGAACACTACCCTTCCGGCGGAATTAAAATTAATTTACCAGATTTTCAATACAATCTAAGGAGTCATACTGTATCTAAATAATGATGATAACTATTGTAAATACTATATACAGGATATGTTTGCCCTGTGTTATTTTCGCCCCAATACACTTGCAAACAGTTTCGCTCCGTTTTAAATTCGTTCAGTCTCGACATGATTCTATTCAATAGATTAACTGCTTTGATTCGCCCACGGACGATGAGGGCAAAAGGGGCGAAAATAAAACGGGGGCGAAAATTTCCCTATATACAATAGTCAATGGATGCTAGCGATCATTTTTTCGATAAGCAACGAATGGATGCAACAAATACCTTTTCCAATTCTGCTAAAGCATCTGTTTTGAAAAGTGGCATGGTAAAGCGAAGGATTGCCATGATATTCTTGATAACTGGATGGACACAAGGATGTGACCATTGTAATTCCAGCCCTTGTTCGTCTCTCATGTATTGCTTCTGTAAAGTAGATTCAAGTGTATATGAAAAGATAAATTCAAGAGATGGGATAAAGTGTCATAGATTAGTGAGTATCCCTTATGGTACGGTTTGTAAGTAACGTTAGCAAGCAAAATCTGGAAACAATCTGGTGAATAAATTACAATTGACCAATTCCCTAAAACTCATTCCCATGATAAATCTTCAAATGAGCTAATATTGCACCAAAGTTTTACCAGTTTGAATTCGGTCATTTCTTGGTCCAGGTTATCACCTTAAAACTGTCCGGTTGCTTGCTCAAATTCTGTCAATGCTCGACACTTATAACAGTAGAGCATGGAGGGTTCTTTAACGTAACGACACCAAATTTGACAGGGGGCCTCGGATTTTACTGTTTCATCCAAATGAAAGGGATAGCCAACTCCGACGTGCCTTGGGCCCACAAACAGAATTCGAACTTGCTATTCTATCTGCTAGGCGATGTCAGTCAAAGACCGTCTGGACAGACAGACAAGGATAAACACTACTGACCACTCATGTTTAACCAGAGGGTAATAATGGAGACTGTAGCAAAAATAACAATGGCACATCCCAATTGAAATCAATTCAGTTAGAATTCTATCTCCAGTTTGTCCCTTCTTTTAGTCACATTGTAAGTTCAACATCCTGTAATCAAACATGATTGAAAAGTCAAATCATACGAATGATATTTCATTGGTTATTGACAGAGCTGTACTTTGGCCTTTTAAGGGTGTCAATAGATCTACCTATCGGCGCGCCAAAGAAAACGAGCATATTGAAAATCGATTTTTTTTAATTAGATTGGACTGGGGGATGAAACAGTAAAAACCGAGCTACCGTGTCACAGAAGGTATTGGTATGTTACAGAAGCCTCCCTGTTCTATACGGTCATTAGTACTGAGCATAGGCAAAATTTGTCGCCCTTCTCCGGGACACGCTGACGTCACCGTATAAGTTAAAAATTCTAGAGTAGGACAACAAACAGTTTTTTTTCCGAGAGGGGCTCCAACTCTTCCAGGGGGTCCAATTTGTTGTTAGAAAAAAACCCAACCCTATTAAAATGAAAATCTAATTATAATTGACCAACGACGGTATATGTTTTGACAATTCTAGTGGGGTTCGGACCCTCTTAAACCTCCCACCCCGACAGCCTCTACATCTCAACAACAACAACAACAAATTGCGCTACTTACTATTCAAGTAACTGGTACTCATAAGTTAGTAGTATCTTCATATACCCTACGTTATACATTTAATGATAAAAATACCAGTTACAATAAAGTTCAGTTTTATCTGTTAATCTTTAATTCAATCAGTGTTTCATTTCTAAGATTATTTTGTAAAAAAAAATCACTGGTTTCAAAGTGAAAATATTTAAATCCAGATATTAATTAGTTTACCTCTGCTGTGTCTACCTCACATAGGAATCTAAGGTTAAATCCGAAGAATCCAAACTCCTCGAGTCTCCTTTGATCCGCCATGCTGCCAGTTTGTGTGTCCCTGAAGTAAACACAAAGAAAAATAGAAACAAATTCATTTCTCTTGAAGCAACAGGGGCCTCCGTGGCCGAATGGTTAGCGTGTTCGACTTCGAATCGAAGGTTCCGGGGTTCGAATCCAGGCAGCGCCACTCCGCGGTTGGCCGTCCCTGTCTTTCAGATGAGACAGTAAAAACCTAGGTACAGTGGCACAGTAGGTGTTGGCACGTTAAACAACCCTCCCTGCTCTACGGCCATAAGTGCCGAGCATAGGCAAAATTTGCCGGCCTTCACCGGCACATGGAGACCTCTCCATATGAATTAAATGTTCTTGATTGGGACGTTATACAACAAAACAACAACAACTTGTAGCAGCATGACAGCGAATGCGTCGAAATTCGCTGTTCGCCTTTACAGGAATGTAAACATTGAGGGGTCGACTCGAGACACCAGATTCTATTTCATTCCCTCCTTTTTCTTCGAACCCATGACCACATGATCTGACGGCGAATGATCTATCGTGAAGCCACGACGGTTCGCACCTCTTTCCTCAGATTCCAAGTACTTTACCAAGGAAAACTTCCTATTATTGTGAACGACTAAGGTTTGTCGCCTCTGGTATTCGAACCTGTGACCTTTCGCAAAATAGGTGGTCGTTCTAAACTACCATTGCTTAACCTCATCCTTGTGCCGATCGAGGATTTTTTTCCAGGGGGTCGATCTTGTGGCAAGAAAGAAAAAGGTAGTGACTCAATTTTTTGTATTCACCATGATATATATATTTCCGATGGGGAGGGGGTGGGTTCTGGACCCTCCGCCCCCTCAACCCATCTTATCCCATCTGGATTCGCGCATATAACGTTATCAACAGGAGAATATAAAAGTACTTCCAAACAACAGAAACAAGAATTGGTATATTTTTATACTCACGGATTGGAGCGTCGTGCATTTTTGTTTGGCACCTCAGCCATCCGCGAGCAGGTTTCTCTATAATGAATAAAATACGTTATGTTCAAGGATCAAGTACTGTCTAGATTCATGCAAATTTGGTATTGTTATGAAAAATGCTTTAAGACTTTTTTGAAATCATTGAGGTAATTTGAATTATATATGTCTCTGATTGATCCGTGCCTTCTTTAAAGAATGTGCCGGACATTCAGGCCGACGAATTCATTCAAATAGCCATTTGTATTTCTTTTTAGTTAAAGTGTCTTCAGACTTGAGCCGTGCGGCTACAATAAGCAGCATTTTAATAAGGCCTATCCTCGGTTCCCCATGTCGGGCGGAAGTTCCGCGGGGAAACAAAGATGGTTGATATTTGGCAATGACCGGCCCCGGCTTTGTCTTGCAGAATGCTTGATCAGGTCAATGCTGTCATCAATGTGAACGACGAGGGGACTCAAATCCGAGAAGTAACACGCAAGAGACGAACCATCTAAAGAGAAGCTAACTTAGCGAGTGCGCCGTATCCTAGTAGTTATCATATTCCTCTTCTCATAATGAGGTCATGGGTTCGAACCAGAGTTACGTACGCTGCGATTTGCTGTTCCTGTCTTCCGGATGAGACAGTAGCCTAAATACAGAGGTCCCGTATCACAGTAGGTGTTGGCACGCTTAAGAACTCCTCCTGCTCTATGACCTTAAGTGCCGAGCATAGGCAAAGTTTGTCGGCCTTCACCGGCACACGGAGACGTCTCAATATTTGAAAGATTCTTGAGTGGGACGTTGAACAACAATATAAACAACGAGCTACTAGGTTAGTAAGCCTAAACGTCAGGAAATTAAAAGTTTCTTCATACGAAAATACATTGGTACATGTACATAATGTATACACATGTATTTCAATACTTACGGACTGGACCGTCGAGGTCTCACATACAGGATCTCCGTTATTCACGATATTTGCTGCAATAAATATTATGACATTATTAATATAACAGACTTGTTTAAAATACCCTTAACAACAAAATACGGGTTTTACGCTTTAGAGATTCCCCTTTGGAAAATTTCAGCTGATACGGTATGGAGACGCATTGCTGACAAGTATTAAACATAGAACAGATATGCGTACATCCGACCTGATCTCTCATGCATACAAATAATTATCCATTACAGATAACTTAAGATGGGTAGTGGTCGTGGTAACTGAAAGACAGAAATGCAATCTCTTTGAGTGAAGCAAGGGAGAAATAAAAGTGACGAAATGGCCATACATGTCGGCCAAAACACCGAAATCATATTAAAAGATAACTCAGATTATTAAAATTTCATGTTCTTAAATTTTCAAGAAAATTTTCCATTTTGGGGCTTGTTTGCTCCAATACGGCAAAATGACTTCATTTTGGTATTTTACAACAGCCGCTTAAGCTAGTGTTCACGTGTACGAAAAAAGTCAAAGTTTTGTTATAGTTTAACAATGCAGTTTGTTGTGCTTCGTTGGCCAGTATCTTCAGAATGTAGGGCGCTCGCCAACGCTCGCGAGTGCTCGCTTCTGTGTTACACGTCTGTAGTCCGACGGTCCGATAGTCCGACGGTTCGAGAGTCCGATAGTCCGACGGTTCGATAGTACGACAACCTGATTTTTTTAGTTTTCTTATTATTAAGGATTAGATAGACATGAAACGAAATCTGACCCTGTAGTATGACAAAAACTTCCAATGGCATAATAAGGGGTTTGAATAGACCACAATGTCACAAAACTATTCGAACAAGAGTTGTCAGAGGACAACAAAGCTCGTCGTTGCAACAACCAATAATGCAAAATGGGTCAGACATCAGGTCAAGATGGTTTGAAGTATAGGCCTAAATGAAAAGGTCTAATCTCAAGTAATACACATGAAGGTATTTTACTAAATAAAAGGTATACAAAAAATCAAAAATATTCTCTGTGTTGCAGCCGTAACTAGGCGTCGTCATATTGGAAAGAATATGAGCGCTCGTTTCCGTTCAGAATGATACTCAAATGCGAGCGCTAGCGTTCGTGATAGCGCTCTGCAATCTGAACAGACCTCGGGTTAGCAACTTAGGCGTTTTAGGCCTTCCTACGACACTTTAGTATTTATTAGTAGCAATGTGCTTCCGTAGATAATTGGCATTAGGCCCACAATCTAGTTTCACTTTATTTTCTTCGTTTCCATTCTAAATATAGAGACATGTCATTGTAACGGAAAATCCGGATCTATTTTTAGATATCAAACACATTGACAGGGACATTTTTTGTGATTACACCACAAAACCAGGGTACGAAGTACTTTAAATGTATTTTCTGAAATCCACATTGTAAAGAATTGATCTTAAGTAGCGTGCGATCAATGGGTCTATCCGCTTTAGATATTAAAATTGAAAGCAACGGCATGAAGTAGGTGATATGTATTTTTTAAAAATAAGTAAATAGACGTCAAATGTATTTTCTGAAATCAGTTTTATAAAGAATTTATCTTAGCGTCCGATCAGTGGGTCTTACCGCGTTTAAGGTTTAAATCGAAAGCAACGGTACGAAGTAGGTTAAATGTATTTTTTGAAAACTAATTGGTAAAGATTTTTTCTTATTGAGGGATGAATTTTCGAACTTCAAATGAGGACATCCATTCTAAAATAAAACATAAATCTCAGTACGAAATATATTTAATTGTTATTTGTTGTATAGCGTCCAACTCTTTAATCAATGACGCTTTGTTCAAGGACCTATAGCTAACACTACTGGTCGAGGACCAGTACCCGGCCGACTTCGAATCAAAGGGTCCGGGGTTCGAACCGGTGCGGTTAGCCGCCCCTGCCTTTCGGATGAGACAGTCCCGTGTCACAGTAGGTGTTGGCACGTTAAAGAACCCTCCCTGCTCAACGGCCATAAGTGCCGAGCATAGACAAAATTTGTCGCCCTTCACCGCCACACGGTGACGTCTCCATATTAGTGAAATATTCTTGACTGGGTATTAAACAACAATACAACAACAATAACCAGTACACGGCAAGGACAATTTCCCGACTGTGGTATATTTTCTCATTTTGTATATTTCGTGACATTTTTTTTTTTTTTTTGCTTGAATTGAGAAAATTGAACAAAAACTTAGGTTATCTGAAATTATGTTCTAATTAGCCGTATCATGCAATAGTCGGGTAGTGGTCCAAACCGGGTACTGGTCTTCGACCAGTTAAGTGAATATGGAATTTTCGTTTCTAAAACTAATTACTGATATTAACAAATTCGTTCCAAGATTTCACGAAATAAAGTTGTCGCCACAGCACATAGTTAGAACCAACGAAATACGGGACCACGATGGGCCTCTGGGATTAGTAGGTGTTTGTACTCGCGGACTTTCGGGAACGAAGCCAATAACCCTTCTCCGATGGTTCAACTGTCCAAAGTTCACTGGTAATCCGCCGGACTAGTGGGGTATCCCCTTCTCGACATTTATTTGTCCGTAGGTTCATTACTCCGGAATTAGTCTGAATTATTGATATTGCTTGGAATATCTTAAAAACATAATCCAATTTCCTCCTAAGGGAAGTATCTTGTTTTCCGAGATATATCAATCTTAAATTAACTAGGAACTTTTCTAATTTTGGTAGATTCATGCCATGCATATTTAGTATGTACACCGGTATGCAAACATTTTTGAAGGTCTTTTCATCTATATTACGCAGGCTCCGTGGCCGAGTGGTTAGCTTGTTCGACTTCGAGCCGAGGGACCCGGGGTTCGATTCCCGCAGCGCCACTCCGCGGTTGGCCGTCCCTGTCTTTCGGATGAGACAGTAAAAAACCGAGGTCCCGTGTTGGCACGTTAAAGAACCCTCCCTGCTCTACGGCCAGCAGTGCCGAGCACAGGCAAAACTTGTCGTCCTTCACCGGCACACGATGACGTCTCCATATGAGTGAAATATTCTTAAGAGGGACGTTAAAACAACAACGCAACGCAAAAATATTCCAAGGTTTTCTCCTCCAATATTAGTTCGGCAATTCGAACATTACATGACCCATATGGTCCTTGTCCCCTATCAATAGTTTGCGACAGTAATCAGGAAGTTCAACTGTTCGAAAATTTAATTACTATTAAACCGTGGTACTCTGTAGGATATCCCCTTCTGGACATTTACTTATCTGAAGGTACATTTGTCCAAAGTTTGAATTAATTAGTGAAAAAAAATATTGCTTAAAACAGTTTGAAAGCGAATGTCCTTTTACTTAATATAAACTTCTTAAATCTTATATAAACTAGGAACTTTTGTAATTTTGATACATTCATGAAAATATGGCATGAATATGTAAAAACATGTAAATGTATTTTCATCTGTAAATATTCCGGTATTTTGAACCACACATGCCCCGATTTGTCCCTTCAAAAGCTTGTGGGACGTTGAAACCTTAAAAATCCTTCAGATAGCAATTTTAAGCTATAAAACCAGTCATTAGCTTTTTACCCAT
>JACSZP010054149.1:0-17215 GCA_016161895.1 Pinna nobilis | reverse complement strand
AGACCCATTTGGAAAAGAAAGCTGTGGAAACGAAAACAAATATCGTCAGAAGAAGATATATAATATACATGTACACAGCCGAATACCAAATCATGCACGGATCTAGAGGGTGTCGAGAGGGTCCGGACTCCCCTTGGAATCGGCAAAGTAGTATATGCCATCATTGGTCAATTATCCTTAGATGCTGATTAAAACTGTGTTATTATTTTTTTCTTTACACAAGTTCGATCCCCTGGAAACTTTGGACCAAACCTGGGAAAAAAATCATGGATCCGCGCATGCAAATTACCTAATAGAAGGGACCACTACAGTACTGTTTACCGGGTTATTTTCGCCCCGTGTTATTTTCACCCAAATGCACTTTCAAACAGTTTCGCCCCGTTTTAAATTGGCAGTCTCGTCATAACTCTATTCAACGAATTTACCAAGTTTTGGATTTGCCCACTTGTGATGAGGTCCAAAGATGCCAAAATAAAAAACAAAATTGTCCCTGTCATTAAAGTAATTTTTATTTTGTGGAGGTGAAAGATAAAAATGAATTTAATGTACCAATGTGTCAACAGTTCACAGCCTAGTTATACATGTATATCCCTCCTGGGTGATCTATGATGTATGTATAAGAATTGTGATAAAGTAATTTAGCTTCTGTTCTAACATTTTCTTTCTCTTTAAGATTGAAGAATTTCTAGATTATCGCGAGAATCTTCCCGTATTATACTTTTGTAAAACAAAATTTCTCGTTGGAAGGTATCGTTTTAAGATATTTGCAGTTTAGAGAAGAGAAATTATATCAATAAAACTGTAACAGAAATTGTTAATAGTGAGGGTACAGGGATTTTTTCCTGTCAATTTGGTTCCGTTATAAGGACCCATTTCCAACTCCAAATAGTATCTTTTTTCCCCAAAAACTGATCCAAAATTCCCAATTTGTTACACTCCAAAAAAATTGAAAATATAATTTCTGATAAAAAACTTTAAGAATTATGAGATCGATCACTGTTCGTTACCTTTACCTGTTCTTCAAAGTATCATATACTACATTATGTCCTTTACTGATTTTTTATTCAGAAGAAATTAAAAATGATTACAGGAAATTAAAAATGAATACAGGAGAATTATGTAAAACAAATAAAGCGGGATTTGACACGTGTAAATGTTTCTAAATACGGCAGATTTAAATGAGAGTACAACGTGGTTATGTAGAAACAAGCTATTTAATAATTTACAAAAATGTATCGCACAGAAAGGTTATACAGCAGACAATGTGTGAGCAAATAAAAAAAAATCTCATTAAACGCCTGCCTGTTTTAAGTGTTTTCCATTAGATTTATAGGGCCGCCGTAGACTAGTGGTTAGCATGTTCGACTTCGAATCGGAAGGTCCGGGGTTCAAGCCGAAGCCAAGTACGGTTGGCTGTCCCTATCTTTCGGATGTGACAGTATAAACCGAGCCCCGTGTCACAGTAGGTTTTGTCACGTTAAAGAACACTCCCAACTCTACAGCCATAAGTGCCGAGCCTAAGGAAAATTTGTCGCCCTCCACCGGCACACGGTGACGTCTCCATATAATTGAAATATTCTTGAGTGGGACGTTAAACAGCAATACAGCAACATTAGCTTTACTCACCTGTGGTTCGACTTTCCATTTTTTCCAGGTCGTATTTTTTCGGCAGTCCATTGCATCTTTATCTTCCAGATGCCTTGAAATAAAGTATGCGGAATACGTCGGTATCCTCATGTGTGAATCGTAGAGTGTCGCAAATGTATACATATTATTGTATCTTTGACATATCTTTCTATATCTATCACCGTCAAAGCCTTGTGGTTCTTCATTCTTGTAAAAGAAGCCGCTGCAGGTAGAAAAATTTGCGACAACTTCAGACTGAACTCTATCCAGTATAACAATTGTGGCGAAAATTACAAAAAAGGGCATGTGCTTCATGGTGCGCAACCTTCGCTAGTCAAATTACGTATTTGAAGAAATATCACATAATGATACTTCATCTAAGCTAGAGTCGCGTCCAATTTCGATAGATTTTGACCTTTGCCATCGAGAGCGAAGTTGCCGTCATATTCTATTGTGTGATGAGTAGGTCAATTGTTTTAGGTTGTAGTACTATACGTTGCGTGGTATATTTCACAAAATTTCAACATCCTCCCTTCTCGTAATGACACCAGGAAGGATAGGATAAACTGATAAAAGATGTGTATACATGTACGTGGATAGAAGGGAAATCAAAACCAACAAACAAAATTTGGAGGAACACAGATATGCTTTATAAATTGTTTTTGAAAGGCTTTTGATTACATTTACATTTATATCATGTATTTCCTATATACATGTATATTGTTGTTGTTGTTTAACGTCCCACTCAAGAATATTTCACTCATATGGAGGCGTCACCGTGTGCCGGTGAAGGGCGACAAATTTGCTTGTGCTCGGCACTGCTGGCCGTAGAGCAGGAAGGGTTCTTTAACGTGCCATCACCCACTGTGACACGGGACCTCGGTTTATACTGTCTCATCCAAAAGACAGGGACGGCCAACCATGGAGTGGCGTTCGAACCCCAGACCCTTCAATTCAAAGTCAAACACGCACATAAATTATCACGGTCAGTCATTTTAAATGATGTCATTCCCCAGATTGCAGACTGAAAAGGGGCTAATTCCATCACAAACCAACACCAGTCAGTTAACTAGAAACTGAAATAAAAGTGCAGAAGTACTAAGAGATGTTCGGAAATCCATGTCTTAACGTGGGAAACAATTGCAAATCCCTAGTGGGATGGGACCAGGTGTCAAGGAGGAGTAAGCGTACCCTATTGGCGTGCCACAAACGTCGCAAATGTTCCAAAGAAACACTACGAGTTTGGCAAATCATCTAACTCGATTGGAAAAGTTATGTGCTGTTGGTCTGATTGGCAACAGATAATGTCAAAAGATAATCATTGCATATGGTCTTACTCAAGAATGTCAACTACGGTTATCCTGAAAAATGTTAAAACTGAAGCAATATGTCTAGCTGGACTTTGGGAATCTGCAATTCAGATATGGCTAGAACCATTCATTTTCATAAATTGAACTCCTCGATCTGCAGCTCATAAATAATCTACCCCACTGGTTTATCTAGGCAAGCGACTACATCGAAACCTATCACAAAATATTTCACCGAACCTCCGAGATCATGTGACGACTACAGGTACATTTCAATGCTGGAATATCCCTATCGCCAGTCCTTAAAGTAAACCATTTCATTATTGCATTTTATCAGTTCATGTTGACAATCATTGGAAAACATCCTGCTGGACATTGTAGACTAGACATAACCACTGTCGGTCACTCTCAATGGTTGGATATCTTTTTGAAGAGTACGGAATGACTGACATTGACGTAGTCTTTTCTGGCATAGATACGGTATGTAACTAAGTGGTTTCAAATTACTTCCTATTGAGCTAATCTGAATCAATAGTGAAATTGTTTACTTTAAATGCTTATGACACTCGTTGTTGTTGTTGTTGTCGTGTTGTTGTTTAACGTCCCACTCAAGAAACTTACAGGGGCCTCCGTGGCCGGGTGGTTAGCGTGTTCGACTTCGAATCGGAGGGTCCGGGGTTCGAATCCGCGTAGCGCCACTCCGCGGTTGGCCGTCCCTGTCCTATGGAGACGTTAACGTATGCCGGTGAAGGGTGACAAGTTTTGCCTATGCTTGGCAGTTATGACTGTGGAGTAGGTTCTTTAACGTGTTGACACTGACGTATTTGCAAGACACCCCCCCCCCCCTTTTCATTGTAAATTAATGGCACTGGATATTCACGATTTCTGACGTTTCTAGGGCTAGGTGCAATTTTCCCATCTTTGTTGCTGACAACCATAGGAAATAACATATATTGACCATTCTTTAAATAGAAAAAAATCATGTTCTATGTGATACCCGATAACATTTGTGTTGAACTGTTACATATGTAGTTCTATTAGTGATTGAATGACGCTGGAAGACGATATCCCGCGCTGACGTCATTTCAGCGGGAAGATGACGTAAAGCTACGTTCTATCACCATTGGAGATACTAGACCAGCACAAAATATATTGGGTATCATGTGGTACATCAATTACTTTCATTGCAGCCATGTATGTTTTGTTGAATGTTTCTGATATATAAATCCAGCCGAATGGTGAAGGAGTTGTGCACATTTTGAGGAAAGTGTGAAACTTGGCACTGTTATTATTTTGGCCTTTCTTTACAATTATAGCTATAGACCAACCTCGAAAACTCAAAATGGTCGCCATTTTCAAGATGGCTGTCAAATTCCCGACTGTTCATAGATTCCGTATAATATATCTGCAATGCCGGGTGCACATATTGAAACGAAGCTCGGTGTACAGATGTATTGTGACAGTCGTTCAAGTTCTAGTTTGGTCTCGATCAAACCGTGTTTGGTTTATGAATGCCATGTTTGTTTGATGAAGACCAAATTAGAACTTGACTTAGATATTCTCATGATGTATCTATATGCCAAATTTCTCTTCAATATGTGAATCCGTTGCAGATATATTGAACGAAAACTATGAAATATTCATAAATATACTGTGAAATATGCTAAGAAAGTTCATGATATGTAAATCTGATAAAAATTGTTTGATCGTGACCAATGTAGAACTTGACCTAGATACTTTCATGATGCATCTGAATACCAAATTTCATTCCAATGTATTGGAGCTGCAACGAGTCAGGAAATATCCGATTCGGTTCGATTTCGATTATGTTTCGATTCGACTTTTAACGAGTCGAGTTTTTTATGATAGATTTTCTATAAATATCTGATTTTTCCTTGCATGTGTTAATGACGTAATATAAAAATCTTATCTTGACTTCAATTTTAATCACTTGGGGGAAAATTGCAATAAATAAAAAGGTGAATGGCACTGTTTGTCGTTTACAAATGAAAGTATTCAAAGTATAATGGTAAAATAGTAAAATAACAGACTTTTTTTTAAGTCGATTCGATTCTGACTGTCCAACGGGTCGATTCGGGTCGGAGGTAAGAATCACGATTCTCGGTTTTCGGGTCGAGTTGTTGCAGCCTTACAATATATGCAACCATTGCAGATATAATTAATGGAATCTATGAAGTATGAGGAATTTGGCAACCATCTTGAAAATGGCGGCCATTCGGAGTTTTCGAAGTGCCGGGTCCATAGCTAGAATTGTAAAGGATGGCCAAAAGAATAAATGTGCCAAGTTTCATGCTTTCCTGAAAATGTGCACAATTCATCCAAAGGAGTAGGCCCACGAAGGGTCAAAATCGACCCTGTGACAGAAATTTACTAAATTTAAATTTGAAGAAAAGGGAAGGAAAATTATGTATGCGATATATGTTCATGTAGTTCTATTCAGTTTAACAAAGGAGTAGGCCCGCGAAGGGTCAAAATTGGCCCTGCGATAGAAATTTACTAATCTCACATATATGTATATCAAAGAGCTGGATACATGTATTGTAAAAATTTATTTCGATTTAAATTTTACCAAGGGAAACCCATTTTTTGGACAAATAAATAAACTTATAAAAATATATAATATCAAAGTACTGAAAGTACTGCTAAAGAGAAAGGGCTGTATCGTTGTTTAACGCTCTGCTTAAGAATACATGTATTTCACTTATATGGAGACGTCATAGTGTACAGGTGAAATCTGCGACTAAAAGGCATTAATTTTGGGTATCTACCTGTTGTTTTACAGCAAATTGTTTTCAGATATTTCACTCCAGAGTCATTTGTGCGACTTTTCCCCCATGATTATAATGTGCCAAATTGCTAAAAATGGCTGCTTCATAAATTAGTGAATTATTTTTAGGTATGAGCACAGGTCTGTCCTACCAAATTTTTATCAAAATATCATGTTCATTCTTTCTGGATTTACCGGTTGTCTTACCAGAAAGTATGAACATGATAATTATCATGTTCATACTTTTTGGTAACAGGTAAATTCAGTATTAAAGCCTCGCTTTTAACTGTTTCATCCGATGGATAGGATAAGCCAACTAATTCCGCTGCACGGATTCAAACCCATGGCCCCATTACCAGAAGTTAAACCATGGAGCCACGACGGTCCATCGAACTATCGGATGGGATTACATGTACATGTACACGATTACTGACAGGGGTATTCCAGCACCGAAAATTGCTCACAAAGTTGATCGATGTTAATTGTGAGTGGCCGGTTACTTTGACTGGCGTGGCAGAGGAAGGGCCTATTTCTGAAAGAGAATGTTGCTGGTAAAGGTCAATCATCATTCCTGACACTCTGCTTCACATTTGTACAAGGTTTCAAAGCGTTACTTCATCAGCTTGTCAATGTCAGCTATTAGACGGTCACTGTTTCAAAAGGTAACATAAGACAGATAGTCCGGTTCCAAATTCTGAACAGGTGATTTGTAAGGGAGAAAGGTAACTTATGGAAGGGTACATTTCGGTCACATTATAAAGACGAGAATTAATTTAGTTGGTCACTACGGCAAGTTAGACTGTGTAAAAAAATAAAACTGATGTAGACTTTGTAGTGCACGAAAGGTTCCAACATGACTTTTGTTTGCAATAGAAATTTGAGCTTATAATTGAGAAATTTAGAGACATGCGGGGCCGCCGTGGCCGAGTGGCTAGCGTGTTCGACTTCGAATTGAATGGTCTGGGGTTCGAATACGCGCAGCGCCATGCTGCGGTTGGTCGTCCCGCATGTCTTTCAGATGAGACAGTAAAAACCGAAGTCCCGTGTCAGTCACTGTAGCTGTTGGCACGCTAAAAACCCTTCCTGCTCTACGGCTATAAGTGCCGAGCATAGGCAAAATGTGTCGCCCTTAACCGGTACACGATGACGTCTCCATATCAGTGAAATATTCTTGAGTGGGACGTTTAACAACAAACAGAGACATGTATGTACATCAATTCACATCAATTTAAGATGTATCTGATGAAATATATTGTAGGAAAATAACTGGGTAGAACTGTACCAATAATATTGAACTTTCAAAATTTAGCTATACATTTACCCTAAGGCCTTTTTTAATTAACCGAAAAGTTTTATAATTTTTATACCTACAAATTATGAAATTGAACAAAAAGTACACAAAGATACGAGTTATCTCTCTTGAGTTGTTCTGGAAGAGTCATGAGAAATACAATGCTCTCTACATAATTTATTTTACATCAGAACTTTCAAACTCATTTCATTTTGCATTTTGTTTTGTCCCAAAAACTGTCATTTTTGTTAATGCATTCGACCACCCTCTTTTGTTTTATATTAGAGTTAAAAAAAATATTGCGAATTCCTGTCAAATCACGGTAGGCCGATCTGACCGACATTTGAACTTTAGTGTAGTAAAATAATTAATGTGTAACTTGTCACTATATTTTGAAATACACACCTGACCCTATAACGATGCTGAATTGACTTATACAAATAAAAAGGTTTTTTTATTTCCTTCGCTTTTATAATTATTTAACAGTTTGAATCTTTGTGCGGCTGTCACGTTCAGTACGCACGTCCAACTCTGTGTCGTTTATAGTTGCCGGACTGATTTGAAAATGCAAATGAGCAATTACAGTTCCATAGTATTTCTATTTAGACTGTGCATTTCATTCCCCATATCGGCCCCTAATGTGCACCCCTTCATGATGACAGTAGGTCGCACCTGCTCGTGCGCTCTTTGTTTACAGATGGCGCTCTCTCCGGAAGTAAATTGTTTCAGTAGTAACTCAATATGGCGCAAGGGCCAGAATGGAATTCTCAGTCATTGTGTTTTCTTTGGATATTTACGTTGCTTTTAAGTGAATCTCAAGCAAAAAAGACACAGACATGTAAGTATTTATAACGATTTAGCTATTCATAAAGTTTTTGCTAAAATCACCGGCTTATTTTTGCATTTCGGCGTTGTTTTCAAGTCCCACTTACCCGGTTAATCGCCGTGCTATCTGTATGTGTAATTCTGCAGATCGATATTTTCAATGTGTCATTGATGAGTTACAGTATTCGCGAATTTGTGACAGTTTGCGATAAAAAATAAATTGTGACCACACTTTTCAATGAAAGATATTTCTTTTCTTTTCTATTTAATTTTCCTTTTCATTCTTCTAATAAAAGAAGTAGAAATTATTAAACTTAATTATTAATATGGGCATTTTATTGAAAATCTACCACAGGCTTACATGTTTCTTAGAAATCACAAACCTTTGCAAATAAATTGACATTAAATTAATTTTTGATTAAATACTAGTATACCAAATGACTTGTATAAATATTTAAAAGCCAACGATTAAAATAAGTGATATTCAACTCTATTCTTTAATTTTACTTTTTTCATTTAATTTCTATTCCATTTTTGTTGCATGATTTGATTAGTAGCTATGCTGTACTGCAGTAGAGATAGTTTCCATTTGTAGAACAGAACTTAATCCTCTCCCTAACAGCAAGTTTGTATGCACTTCTACCAGTATTTAAGAAATTTCGGTACATGTACACTGTATTTGGACTACTTGAAACATAATACATGTAGATTAAGCTAGATTTATTTAACAAGCTGTTATCCTCATGTAAGTTTGCAGTCCTGACAGATTGTCCATTCTCGGCATATTTTTTCAACAAAATTGACCTATTTCCAATTCAACCTTGTATCATGAAGTTTACTACATGTATGTATCTTAGCCTTCAACCAGACTTGCCAACCTTGAAAAATTTTCATGGGTGAGATTTTCATTTTTACCATATGGTGGAGGCTCTAAATTTTACTGAGAGTTACCAGTAATAGGAAAACTTATATTTTTTCATGGAGGTGACGCATCTTTTCATCAGGAATTACAGGTATCAAAATTCTACATAAAAAATAGGGGATCTCCCTACTTGGCAAGTAGGCCTACTGTCCAACCTGTTTTAAGAAACCGTCCAAGGGAAGGAGCAAAAAGGGTCACATATGACAGGTGGTCTCTTAATTCAGGTAATTTATATAGGAAAAACCCATTTTGGGATCCACTCATTTAGGTCACATAAGACAGGTTTTCCTTTAATTCAGTGGGTCACTATGGCAGGTTAGACTGTATATCAGATATTTGGTTTTATTTTTCAGGAATCTCTCCATCACTTGTACAGCAAATGGAACCAGCTTGACCCAGATGCCTGGTGCAAGGTCATCTATCTGGAGTATGACAAAATAGTGGCTAAATGTTACATTCTAGAAAGGGAGGTAACTGTGGATGGATCATACGAGGAATTTGATGGAGAAAGGTAAAGTTACAAAATCTATCTTTGTTAAAAAGACAATTGGATAGCAAACTGCCTTGAGAGACCATATTTCCTTTGGTTAACTATGATGGATGGTCTCTGACAGATTCCATAATACATGTATTGATTAAACAAAAAGTTAAAATACAATTTACTCAATGTGGTAAATTTGTGGCCACTTCCCTCGGTATTGCCATGTGTCTTAAGTCTATGTTAAAGCTGAGATATCTTTTTAAGAAATTGTCTGGGTGCACAAGTTTGATACAAATGGGATGTATGGGTAGGAAGTTGATTTCTATAGATTAATACACCTTTTGACTAGTTAGCCGTCCCTGTCTTTTGGAATGAGATAGTAAAAACCAATATAAGGTCCTGTGTCACAGTAGGTGTTGGCATGTCAAAGAACCCTCCCTGCTTTACGACTATAAGTGCAGAGCAAAGGCAAAATTTGTTGCACTTCACCGGCACACCTTGACGTCTCCATATGAGTGAAATGTTCTTGAGTGGGACGTTAAATAACAATACAACAACAATACACCTTTTGATCATCAAATTCCTTCATATAAGGATGGTATGGTATTGTTATTTAACGTCCCACTCAAGAATATTTCACTCATGTGGAGAAATCACCGTGTGCCAGAGAAGGGCTACAAATTTTGCCTATGCTTGGCACTGCTGGTTGTAAAGTAGGGAGGGTTCTTTAACGTGCCAACACCTACTGTTTTTACTGTCTCATCCGAAAGACAGGTCAACCACCCACTGACTGGCGCTACGCGACTCGAATCTGGATCTTTCGATTCACAGTCGAACACACCAACCATTCGTCCACGCCCTCTATGGAGACGTCACATGTTTGCAACATCCATAGTGTGGCATTTAAAATCAGTTGGCGAGAATTTGTACTTGGCGTGAATTGGTTGGGGACCAGTAGAAGCCAAGCATATAAAAAAATTTGAAGCCCTTAGACCATCGTTCAGTGACATCTCCAGGTAAGTGACAGATTCTTGAAGGAAGTGTTAAGCAACAACATCAACAACAAAAAGATGACTAATGGAAAATGAATACATCTCTGTCTGTTTTTGACAAAATGTGACTGTTGCAAGGTTAAAATGCTAATATAAAATTTTCCGTTGACAGAATTGGACTCCATGTTTTTCGAAATCCTGACCGAGATGAAGCTACGGAAAGAATTCGAAGTTTCATAGGCAAGGTAAGAATGTTTTATTGTCTACTCAAGTTTCATCACTAGGATATACTTTTGTTTCTTTCTTGCTTTACCCCACAATCGACAATCGTTGTTTGCTGCCAGCTTTTATTGGTGGAGGAGAGAGCCCGGTTACAAATATGCGCGGGGAAAGACCAGCGACCATCCACAAGTAAACTGACAAACTTTCTCACATAATCTAGTTAGGTATCAGCGAGGTTTGAGCCTGCGCTGACTAGAGGTGAAAGACTGAGTGGTTTATTTCTAATGATCTAACCATTTCGGCCATGGAGGTCTTACCTAGGATATACTGAGATATACATTGCAACTTTGTGCATAAATTACCTGGGTACTTCCAAATGATAAGGTGTTAGAAGGGGTGTGATGGCTCGCTGAGTATCCACTGATATATTAAGTCAGAACATGGCCTAGGTTTATGTAAAATTGGAAGGTTGAAGAAACTATTAAAGACACGTTTAAGATTCATTACATGAGCGACAGAAAACATCATGGCCAAAACAAAAGCATGTAAAGCATTTTGTTATGTAGCAGTCTGTTGGTGTATTATCTATCCATCGTTATAGACAGCAAGTTTTAAATTCAGTCAATCAAAGACCACCAAAACAGCAGACTTGCCAACCTTGACAAAATTTTATGGGGGAGATTTTTCAATTCTATAGGGGCGACTCATAATTTCACTAAGATCAAATAAGAAAATTAAGTTTTTTCATTGGGGAGACATGCATTTTTTTGCAAAAAATTGTCAAGGTTTTACATAAAAATAGGGATTCCCCCTATTTATAGGGGACACTTGACAAGTATGAAACGGGGCCTCCGGGACCAAGTGGTTAGCGTGTTCGATTTCGAGCCGAGGGATCCGGGGTTCGATTCCCGCAGCGCCACTCTGCGGTTGGCCGTCCCTGTCTTTCAGATGAGACAGTAAAAACCGAGGTCCCGCGTCACAGTAGGTGTTAGCATGTTAAAGAACCCTCCCTGCTCTACGGCCAGCAGTGCCGAGCTCAGGCAAAATTTGTCGCTCTCACCAGCATACGGTGACGTCTCCATATGAGTGAAATATTCTTGAGTGGGACATTAAACAACAACGCAACAACAATTTGTGGAGGTCTGGTTATCTTTGAGTGGGTATGTGTACAGTTATCATAAGCCACTAGGCTTTGCTTAGGCATGGTGAAAAACTTTTATTTTACTGCATTCTGATAATCTCCATATGAGTGAAATATTCTTGAGTGGGACGTTAAAAAACAACAACAAGTATGAAACAGTCATCTTAATCAGGAAGAAATTGTCTTCATAGAAAAGAAGAATAGTGTCAGTATCAGAGTGTCAATCAGAAAGCACAAATAAAAAAGAACGCTTAGTAGGTGGAGCATTACTGTGAAAGGCTTAACAATGTCTGTAAAGCCATTTAGATGTCATTTTGACATTTCTATAGAATTAAGACAGGGTTAAGACAGGGTTGCTATGCTCCTCCCTGTCTAAATATTAATCTTATAGAAATGCCAAAATGCCATCTAACCTATATAGTGGAGCCTCATTAATCTGGACACCTTGGTTCCCCAAGAAAATTGTCTGGATAAGTGAAGCATCCGGATTGCTGAAACATATCTATCATTATAACAATTGGAAAATTTTGTACCCAGGAATATTCTTCTGGAAGAGGAAGCATACGTATGGACATCCGGAATAATGAGGCTCGACTGTGCATATATCTGCCAAGTTTGCTTTTCCTCAATGCTTCCTGTTTTTAGTCTGTGCACATAGCTTATTCATTTGTTAGTTTTGATTTAGTGATTGTTAATTTCTATTTTGATCTAATTAATAATAATTATCAAAAATAATAATTATAATTATTAATAATATAATCATTAATCATAATTAATATCTAATTTGATTTTAGTTAGAAAGGTTTGATTTAACCTTAATATGAGTGTGACTGACCTTGAGTAGAGAGGATAATGACCTTGAATATAGATTATGTATTTTTTTCTTGGGAAGCTGAAGCCTGGCTCTTTCTGTTATGGTTAAGTGACTTACTTTGTCCCTTAAGACTGCTATGTTATCATTTTTACATCTGTGATTTTCATGTAATACTGTAGCATCCTAGACAAAAGTGAGGTATTAATATCTGCGTCATTTGATGGAATCATTCTACCTGAATCTTATATCCAAAATAATGAATTAATCAGCTAAGATGTATATAGTTAAAGTAGACCAATTTTTTGTTTTGGATTTTAAGAAGTTGGGCTCAGAATGCAAAATTTAATTCCTGACCGTTGAGAGCTTGCAATTCTAAGTTCTCATGATTTGCGAAAAAACCAACAAATTCTCAGAATTTAGGAGTCACAAAAAGTACAGAATCTACAGTATTATACCTTTGATAAAAAATCCTTTGTAAAATGCAATGAATAAACAATAAAACCAGACCAGATGTACAATGTACTTGTGTATGTTTTTGTTCTTTTTTAATTGTCTCCCTTTCTCTTTTTATTTCTTATCGTTGTCTCTTTCTTCCTGTCTCCCTATCTCTTTGTCTCTCTCTTTATTGGTATTTCTATCTTTCTCTCTTTCCATCTGCCTCTGTTTTTCTGACTCTCTCTCTCTCTCTCTCTCTCTCTCTCTCTTTCTCTCTCTCTCTCTCTCTCTCTCTCTTCAACATACTGACTCATTCATGACATATTTTCAGGGGCTGAAATACAGAAGAAATTTTGACGGAAGTGTCAGTGCAACTCGATTGGGAAAGAATGACGTCATAGTGAAGGGCTTTGATGACCCTGATGGTCACTGCCTGTCAGAGGAAGTCTTGCAGTGTGGTGGTCATCTTCCTCTCAATTCACCGGTCAAGGTTTGTTACAGTAAATGCACCCCTGTAAACTGATCGGTCAGCTAAAAACAGAATATTAAGATAGTAAACTGACCTCTCACTTCTCTAATTGTTATCGTTATTCATTTTCTTTTCAAGTGAAATATGGTTTGACGTAATAGTTCAACTAAACCAAATTAAGGTGTTTACCTGGCTTTTGAAATTCATTTTTCCGTTTAATTACCAGGGGATCTCCTTGGGATATATATTTCGGACAAATTATTGCATAAATTCAGCATGTAAAATTGTGTGCCTACAATAGCTTATATTGCTTTAACATCCCACATGAGAATCTATCACTTATATAGAGGTGTCACCGAATATCACTAATGAGCTTCAAATTTGTGGTCTATTCTTGGCACTTTTGGCTATTAGTATTAAGCTGTGTGGGATCTATAATATGCTGATAACTACAGTGTGAAAAAGGACCCGGCCAATTTGTTTACTGCTCATCCGAGGGATGAAGGAAAAGCCCACTTAATCCCACTACTTTCAGATCGGTTGGTTTGTTGTTGTTTTTTTTATCTTACATTCCACCCAGAAATCTTTCAATTATTGAATTAGACTAATTAACGACTTCCCTGTTGTTTGGATGAGACAGTAAAAACCGAGGTCCTATGTAATAGTAGGTGTTGTTACATAGCCCAGCTACAAATGTACCGGGAGGAGACCAGAGGCCTTCGGTAACTAAACTGCCAAACATTCTCACATCATCTATTAAGGTTCAAATGGGACTCGAAACCACATTGGTTAGAATTAATTTACTAAATGGTTGAAATCCCTGAATACTTTAACCATTGGGCCATGGATGCCCCAATTGTTACCGGTGATACTTTGTAATTTTCACTATTTTGTATTTCATTTTTCAAACACTACACACAATCACAATATGATATTCATGTTGTAGCTGTGCCACATTTTGTCATACTTCCTTTGACTTTGTTCTTTGTAAAACACTGGCAGTATAACCAATACAACAATGTTTGTTTGTTTGTTGTTGCTCCATACTCCACAATCTTTCAGTCATATGGTGGCAGCCAGTTTTTATTGGTGAAGGAGAGAGCCCGTTACCACTGTAACCTGGAAGGGACTAGTGGCCTTCTACAAATAAACTGGCAAATTTTCTCACATAACCAGTTTAGGTTCTAGCGAGCCTCACACCCGCATTAGCAAGAGGTGAGAGACTGAGTGGTTTAAAGCACAATGCTCTAACCATTCAGCCACGGAGGCCCCTATGAATTAATATAAAGCAAAAGTTGTCATGTATAAACTTTTATGAAGACGTTATTTCCTTGTCTGTAGGTATTTGACATGGATGAGTTTAAGTGCCAGATCGGCCTGGAGATGAAGAAGCCTCATTTTGACGAGGAGTTCCTGCGGCACCAGAGCATCGTTTCACTAAGTTTTATCAAGGAAAGGCACAATGCAGCAGACACCCCCTGCTGGCTAATGATCATAAATATCCACGCGCTAAGAGCAATCAATGATCCAATAGGTAAGTGTTGTAAAGTGCATCTGAAGCTAGACGCAGTAAAGTTAAGCTTACTATGATGTACACTAACAATATCCATGCGCTAAGAGCAATCAATGATCCTCTTGATTAGTGTTGTAAAGTGCATCTGAAGCTAGACACAGTAAAGTTAAGCTTACTATGATGTACACTTACAATATCCATGCGCTAAGAGCAATCAATGATCCAATAGGTAAGTGTTGTAAAGTGCATCTGAAGCTAGACACAGTAAAGTTAAGCTTACTATGATGTACACTTACAATATCCATGCGCTAAGAGCAATCAATGATCCTCTTGATTAGTGTTGTAAAGTGCATCTGAAGCTAACACAGTTAAGTTAAGCTTTATTCTATAAAGTGCTGTGAACTATGAAGTGTAGTTATGTTCTTTAAAGTTCAGCTAAAATGTGTTGCTAAGTGCAGCTTTGTGTTGCTAAGTGCAGCTATGTGTTGCTAAGTGCAGCTATGTGTTGTTATGTGCAGCTATGTGCTGTGTAAAGTGTAGCTTACTGTGCTCTAAAGTGCAGTTGTTTATATATTTAGTTCAGCTACATGTATGTGCTATAAAGTGCTGATAAAGTAAAGAGCAGATAAGAACTATGATGCGCACTTATGATATCTAACCGCTAAGGGAATCAATGATCCTGTTGGTAAGTGGTATAAAGTAATGCTACTTCTAGGTGCAGCAAAGTGATGCTCCTGAGTGGTGTAAAATGTTTTTGTTTGTTTTTTTTGTTTTGTTGTTGTTTAACGTCCCACTCAAGAATATTTCACTCATATGGAGACATCACCTTGTGCCGGTGAAGGGCAACAAATTTTGCCTATGCTCGGCACTTATGGCTGTAGAGCAGGGAGGGTTCTTTAACGTGCCAACACCTACTGTTACACAGGACATCGGTTTTTTACTGTCTCATCCGAAAGACAGGGACGGCCAACCGGGGAGTGGCGCTATGTGGATTCTAACCCGGACCCTCCGATTCCACAGCAAAGTATTGTAAAGTGATGCTCATGAGTGGTGTAAAATGTAGCTACTACTAAGTATTATAGAGTGCAGCAACTGCTAAGTGCAGGTACTGCTAATTGTTATGAGATATAAAGTGTAGTTATGTGTTGTTAAGTGCAGCAAAGTGCTGTAAAGTGTTGCTATGTGGTATAAAATGCAGCCAAGTACATGTATTGAATGTACTGCAAAGTGTAGATCTATGCTGTAAAGTGCAGCTAAGGGCTATAAAGTGCAGTTAGTGTTATTTAGTGCAGCTATGTTATATAACACTGCTGTTACATGTTATTATTGTAAAGTGCACATAAGTGCTATATGATGTACACTTATAATGACCTATTTTAAATCCAAAAATGACAAGAAATATGAAATCAGATAAGTGTTATTAAGTGCTCTTACAATGGCCAATCTTGAAACACACTTTGGCAAGCTCAATTGTTACAATATGTAATATTAGATTAAGATCAAAATTTCTTTTATGCAGTCAGGAGTCAGGTAGAGCAGAGATTTGCTGAGCTAAGGATGAGAAGCATAGAAGACGAGGATAAAGAGATAGAGAAGAAAGAACTGGCTTACAGAGTACGTAGCCTCTATCTCCATACTATCACAGTAAGGCAGGTGGTGGGGCAACAGTGGCTTAGTGGTTAGTGTGTTCAACTTCAAATCCAAGGGTCAGAGGAGTTATTGTTGGCCGTCCCTGTCTTTCGGATGAGACAGTATAAACTGTGGCCCGTGTCACAGTAGGTGTTGGCATATTAAAGAACCCTCCCTTCTCTATGGTAACGAGTGCTAAGCATAGGTAAAATTTATTGCCTTTCAACGGTCACACTGTGATGTCATCATATAGATGAAATATTCTTGAGTGGAATGTTAAACAACAATACAACAACAACAACCTATATAGAGACTTTACTGGATGCGGGTGAAGTGCTATAATTTTGCCTCTGTTCAGCACTCATGGCCATAGAGCAGGGAGGGTTCTTTAACCAGGTCAGTGCGTATTATGACGTAATGTCATCTTTATGACGTCGCATAATTAATGTTGCAAAATATACATTTTAATGATGTATATACTCGTCATACGCATTCAGGAAAAGTTAATATCATGACGGTATATGTGTCATACGCACTTAAGTGGTTAATATGCCAACACCTACCGACACATGGGACTTTGATTTTTACTGCCTTATGTAATAGACAGAAAAAGGAAGCTTGGTTTGTGGAATGTATTTAGTTTATTTACCCCTGAAATTTCAAAATGAACCTTTCCAACCAATGAAAGAGATGTTTAAATGTTGCATCAGGGGCAATGAGTTAAACCTACAAATACCTCACAATTAAGAAGACTAACACT
>JACSZP010054136.1:0-10033 GCA_016161895.1 Pinna nobilis | reverse complement strand
CACAGGGACGTCTCCATATGAGTGAAATATTCTTGAGTGGGACGTTAAACAACAACGCAACAACAACAAAAGATTCTTGAGTGAGACGCTAAACAAGATTACAACAACAATCTATCTTAAGTGAATTTTGCTAGAAACTGAACATTGAGTTTGCTATCATATTGCATTTTGGCTTTCAGACAGTCTGAGCTTACTCTTCATTTGCCGTATTCTTGGTTAGTTAAAGATAATCATGTCTTACTATCTTTGATTTGTTATTTATAATATTTTGTTTTGTATTTCAAAGAAGAGCTGTACTTTCTGATTTTAATATTAATATTGCATTTAGTTAGCCATCGTCAGAGTCATCAGTTTGTTTTGCATGTAAGATCATTGTTTGTACAACCATAGGGCAAAATTTGTGCGCCAGCTTAAATTGTTTTACCTGTATATGCAACTTTCTGTACTTGATTGACTTACATGTAGGAATATACATGTTATTTATGCATACCGGTACATGTCATTTTATTTTTCGAAGAAATTTGGACATTAATACTATTTAATTTGCACTAGTATAGTATTTGCCAAAACTTTTTACATTCATGTACTAGTTTTTTTCAAACCTGTAAAATGTTCCGTAATAAAGTGTTGAATGAAATTATAAATTTCAGTTATGATAAAAATCTTTTCTTGTATTGCTTCATTTCCTTTCAATCTATGTAGTTAAGATAATTCAAAATTTTGTTTATATGACATTGAAATATTTTCCTTTCATTCTTTTACAGAAGGTCTGATGATGGTAAAAGCACAGGTAATGTTGACAGTTCTTAAGTCCATTTATACTTTTTTATAGAAACGGAATCATAGTCAATTTTAATTTAACCATTTGTGTACTTGCATAGGCATACTGTCACGATAAAGGACCTCATATGTCACATGTAAGCTTATATTTTCTCTGAATAAAGTATAATTAAATTTAGATGTCTTTTATTACTTAATGTTTATTTGGGCCTCCGTGGCTGAGTGGTTAGCGTGTTCAAATGCGAATCAGGAGATTGTTGAAGAAGGTGTTGGCACGTTAAAGAACCCTCCCTGCTCTATGGCCAGCAGTGCCGAGACATAGGCAAAATTTGTAGCCCTTCACTGGCACACGGTGACGTCTCCATATGAGTGAAATATTCTTGAGTGGGACGTAAAACAACAATACCATACCATACTTAATGTTCATTTCATTTAATCAAATTTTGTGAAATGCATGGTTAATTTCACTGGTAATTTGTTAATTGCTAACTACAGTTATATATATTGAAAATGCATGACAGGTATCGGTTTAATATTGATAAAAGTTTATTTGACTTTTTATATATTGCATAAATACTATGCAAATGCATGTACTTTGGGACAATAAATAACACACTTTAATTTTGGTCGCCCATTTGACGAGGTTTAAAGCCTTGAATGATTTTAATTGATAGATATATTTTGATTGTTATTCTCTATCCACTAATAAACACTGAAAGACAGTCACAGAACAGAATATAGTCGTAGTGTCGAAGCATGTAAATGTTTGTAGCAAACTAATAGAAAATGATAATATAGAATTAGAGAATAGTTGTGAATGTCCACTTGTTTATTTGTAGTGATGCAGTAACTTTAAAACAGAGAGAAAAAGGGAGAGAGAGAGAGGGGGGGAGATATTTGGGATATTTAAGGATAAATTTATTGGTATAAAAAGAAGCCTAGGCCATGAAAATGACGAGCATTCAGTCTAGAATGTCTGTACTTTAAGCCTTTGGGGCCTCTGTGGTGGAGTGGTTAGCGTGTTCTACTGCGAATCGAAAGATCCAGGTTCCAGCTGTCCCTGTCTTTCGGATGAGACAGTAAAAAACAGAGGTTCCGTGTCACAGTAGGTGTTGGCACGTTAAAGAACTCTCCCTAAAGAACCACCAGCAGTGCCGAGCATAGGCAAAATTTGTAGCCCTTCACCGGCACATGGTGACGTCTCCGTATGGGTGAAATATTCTTGAGTGGGACATTAAACAACAATACAATACCATATCATATTTTAAGCCTTTGAGAATTAATGCTTACGTTTGTACCACAACTAAACAAATGTATTTATTTTATATTCTGACCTGTTTAGTTTTGTTATACTAACATTTTAACTACTTGTAATGTTTTATTGGAATGACTGATCAGCAATGATATGTTACATTTATCAACAAGATGTACCAGTGATGGGGAATGTAGAAAACATTCAGAAACTCTCTTGTCAGTAATTTTTGACATCCTTATAAAGAATAGAGAAAAATTCTTTATGCTTTTATTCAGAATGTTTGATTCTTTTTCTGTTTTACTCTTTTTGTATCTTTTTTGATCACTTAAAGATGTTTAAAGTGTTTTTCGTTTTCGTTGTGAAAGATAAAGTTGTAATTTTGTTCATTCCCATTTGCATGTTATGGTAAAATCAATATGATTTCATCTAATGGCCATTTCATTCATTTTGTTGCTTTTGTGTCTTTTCATTTTGTTCATTTTACTTACGAATGAATTATTTTTTAAGGCACAGTCAGCAGATCTCTTCCCAAGGTAATCATCACAAACTAAAAATAACCATAAAATTAAAATATAAGGCAAACAAGTAAACTTTTGGCGTATGAAATTATCAATAGCTGTGGTTAAAGTTAATGCCTTTCATGTGAAAAGAAAACAACATAAACCTGAAAACTTGAGAGATTTTTCCTCTACAAAATGATAAGTACATCAAATAATATACAAATTTTATGTTTCTTAATTACCCATCATATAGTGTTAAAATCACATATGTATCATAATGTTTAAATCAAAAGTTCAGATACTTTTTCAAGTAGCACAGTGAAACATTTGTTATAGGTAATGCTCATATTGTTGTAAAGTCAGCATCTGCAATTTTTTTAAATAATGCTTTTAAAACACTTTGTTGTATTACAGCTAGAAAGCAAACTCCTAAAGCCAATGAAACCTGCAGAGTCAAGTATAAAAATGCAAAGGTCAAAAGAATCTGAATCAGATTTATCTAAAACAATGGTTACCCCAGGTCTTTATGGAACCAAATATGTTTCCTCTCGTAAGTACTTTTTAAACAAACTCAAGGTTAGTTGAGATACTTGACTAATGCCTTTAGAACATTTTGGCTTATCAAAAGCTGTGATAGGTTAGTGAAAAGACTTAGAGCAAAATATTCATAATAAAACATGAACAATTTGATTAGTATTATTTATGTCAATAACTAATCACTGCATGATTATTAATTTTTAGATTAAATAATTTTTAATCTATTCAAATTATTTTAATCAGTCTATATCATAGCACAGTCCTTGTTAAGAGATAAATATGAAAATAAACATTTCTAATTGTTATCCTATAACTATCGAATCAATAATCCAATGGTCTGTATATCTTTGTCTGTATGCGGGCCGCTTGCAGCGCACCATTGTATTTGCATGATTGCACTTCTTTATTTTTTTTCTTCATTTAAATCAGCAATGGCATTTGCTAAATTAGTAAGCTTGGTAGTTCAGGCATTGTTATTTGGGAACGTTATAGTTTCATAAGTTGGACCAGCAATATATTATTTTCCTTTCATTATATTGTGTCAAGAACAAACAAAGAACATGTATCAAACAATTTTCTTTAGAGAATACTTACTACAGGCATTCTTAATTTGAAGGTAGTTTCTGTCTTTATTTCCTGAAATATAAGAAATAAGCCAAAGCTGTATCTGTTATAAATATGATCCGAATTCAAGTTTGTGTCAAAGAACCATATCATTAGAACTATCATAAAATGATATAGCTCATAATTGAGGCCACTCAAAACTTTATGATGGATAGATGATCAATTTTGTTACTATTACTATACTCTTTGCACCATAGATATCTATTCCCCATGTATCAGAGAGTCTTACTAAGTTATGTTACAATTTCTGTCAATTTTCTCTCACACTTGTTTGTCAAGTCTCTTAATTGAATTTGATATAATTCGTACATGGCAGAGGGTACCCAGTGTTATATCCCTGATCCTCACCAAAATCATCGTCCTCTCTTCTCTTATGCCCTCGATATGACCTTTTAATTTCTGAAACAGTTCTATCACAGTAACGGTAAGGGAATGATTGAAATACTGAAGGAGAGAAATGAAATGCAACGTGAGTTAATGCTTGTAGATATTGACAAATACCACAGTATTATCTGTCCCTGAGACAATACAGTGGAACCTGTCTTAAAAGACCACCTGTCTTGAGATATCACTTGTGGACAAAAAAATTAAGTATGGTAATTATACATATAAAAGCTGTCACAAGAGACAACCCGTCTTGAGAGACCACATTCTCATATCAGAAGAGGCAGTCTCTCAAGACAAATTCCACTGTACACAAATTTGGTAAGTACATGACAAAATTGGACCTCTGAAAATTCGGAAGTATGATCAGGTGCCATGGAGGAGTGTTATTTTAGATTAAGTTTTGCTACTCTGATTTAGATTCTGATGCCTTCTACCAGTCATTTTCAGGATGTTTGGCTTTATGAGCAGCTAAGGTAAAATTCTAAAAGTCTGAGTGTGTTTTGTCAAGTCCCTGAGTGTATTGTAGGGATCAATTTTTGGGCATATTCCCAAAAATCTTACCAACCACAGTGGATTGCAGATGTGAATTAAAGATTCTTGCCTGCATCTTTGTGCTTCTGATATGTTTGATGATGTAGTGTTTTTGTGTGTGGTTTCTAAACATTTTTGCGATTTTTGTTGTAATGTCAAACACAGTTAGTAGAACAGTATTGATTATGTTGTAACTGAAATGTCACCCGTTTGTCTACTCCTCATTTTATCAATAACTTTCTAATTTCTCTCACTTTATCCACAATATGTTCAGGTATCTCATTTTCTCCTCATTGGAAAAATACATTGAAATTAAGGTAAACCTGCAAAATTTTTCATCTTTCATTTACAGTCGAGACTGTCTTATGTGACTTTCCAAGGGACTAATAAATGATTGTCACACAAGACAGGGAGTCACTTAATACAAACCAATTATATGGTACAATATTTTGGGCAGCCTACTTGAGTGTGGTCACATAAGACAGGGAGTCACTTAATACAGGGAGTCACTTAGACAGTCTCGACTCTATATTTTAGTTTTGATTTGAAAGTATAATAAACATGACATTGGAACTTATTGGTCGTTTTCATTGGAGAAAACTAGGTACTTCTGAAACCTTGTCTTTCTACCTAGATTGTACACACTTCGTTCAAACTAATTCATGTACCATGTGAGACCTGCACCATTTAACAATAGGGCAAGGTTATTTTTTCCATGCATGATGGAATGACACTAAAAGATGATACTGTAATTACTGAAATTTTCACGGAGCCTTATTTTGGCGAATCGGTAGCCATGCAATTATTCGCGACACCATATTTTCGCGCGAGTGTATGTTAAATATAAATGTAATGTTGTGTGGAGCATGTTAATCTAAAATAAGAATATTCAGCGAGAACTTTATTTTCACGAGTAAGTGATCTCGCATAATTACGCAAAAAAAAAATCCTCGCGAATAAAACTGGATTTACAGTATCAAGCTCTAATCTCATTTCAGCGGAGAGATTGTGAAGCCTTACATACGTTACTTCACCATTGGAGATACTCGTTCAACACAAACATTATAGGGTATAACATGGTACATTCATTAGTTCTGTTGTTATTGCATATACTCACCTACTGACAGTGGATAGAGAATAATTAAACAGATCTATATCTTCTCAAATTATACCTCCTTATCTACATTGTAATTTGTACAATCTTTCATTAACATGGGAACTACATGATACTAAATTCACAGGTATTTCTTAAATTCCAGAACCACAACGAACACAAAGCTTAACAGAAAAAGGATCTGGCGATCGTTTACAATCCCTTATTTCAAAGTACAGGAGTTATGGGGAGACAAGCCAGCAGCCAGAGCGAAAAATTAAACCTTTGTCCTTAACTGGCAGTAATAAGATGGGACTTGTCACCAGGGGGCGCAGCTTTGGACCAGCTGCACCAAAAGGAAGTGATGGAAAGGTGAGTCCTGTGACTGAGGTTGAGAACGAAGGTGACCAAATTCCACAGCTACCCAAAGCACCGCCACCTATAATTAGAGTGACCACCCCTGATGATGAAGGTCCACTAGCACAAAGTAGCCCCACAGTGTTCACCTTGGCCGGACCTGACAGTCAAGATGGCAAAGCACCGGGAAGAGTGGCCGTTTCTCAGGATGAAGGAACTCAGAGTGGAGAAGAATACGATTATGATGATGACGATGACCTAGACACTCAGGAACAAAGAGACATCAACTCCTTAATACAGAAGTAAGTTTCCGTTACCTCAAATACATTTCAAAGCATTTATTTCAAGTAACCTGACCATCTCATTTTCCGCACCGTTTCCTCAGAAAAGGAACACCATTTTCCTCTTCTTTACTGGACATTTTGTTTTCTGTATTAACACTTTATTGTTCACCGAGTGATTAGCACCTACCCGAGTGATTTTGTTATTAAGCTGAGATAGATATGACAGAGAGATTTAGCCATATAAGCTGCTAGATATAGATATATCATGTTTGTTGTCATGTAGAAATGTAGCAGTTAAAGCTTATTAGAGTCTAGATTTCACATTAAGATGTAAATTTCAAAAATATTTCTTTGTTACCCGGTGTCTACATTTTCAACTGATTGACGGTGAGTTTAACAAAATAAGTTGAAACTATAGAGCTTAAAGCGCTTTGTGGAATGGAGGTGGACAACTGGTTTAATTCATTCTGTTATAAAAGACTAATGGGAACGTATTTATAAACTGCAGCTACTTCACTAATAGAACAAAATCTTAAAATGAGGTTTGCCATCTTTTAATCCACATGGTGCATAATGACGTCACATTTAAATTGGACCCCATATGCTGAAATTAAGAGCACCCTCCTGATCCCCTAAGTCATGTGTTTTATCCGGAATACAATACAACCAGGGATTCTTTAATTAGAGAATAAACATCATACTAATCGGCGTGGAGGGGAGAGAGATACATTAATATATTAGAATAGTACTGAGCAAAGCAAGATAATATTAACTAAAGAATTTTGTGATTGGAACAATCAATTCCAAATCTGATTTATCCTTACATTCTCGTCGACATGTTCAAATCTCTATTTTTTTTTAAAGAAAGTTGCTACTTGTATTAATTTTTGACAAACTTTATAGCAGTAAGAGAATTCACATGTACCTTTTTAAAACATTTTGTTATGGCGATTGAACTTTGTCTATTAACTTAACTTCTATTAATTTTTCATCTACATGTCAATTGAAGCTTCTTCTTTTGCCATACAATATTTAAAATTTTAAATTCTGAGCATTCTTTCCTCATTTTTTGCTATATCATGTATCCTGCAAATATTTTATCTTTCTCCATTTTTTTTTCTTCATTTTCGTTCAGCACACACATGTTTATTAGATGATGCATAAAAGAATAATTTTATTTTAACCCTTTCACCACTGCAGACCATAATAGACTGCTCCAACACAATAGAAAAGAGAATACTACTTTGATACTTAGGGGTGAAAGGGTTAAATTCAGAACATAGAATAGTCATGTTGATAAGATTTTAATAGTAGTCATTATTCAGAGTTCAGAAGTTAGATTTTAAAAATCTAGCCCTTGGTTTGGGGCAATTTTGATCCACATATTAAAACAATGGCATAATTGCAGGTTTCATACTATTAGAAATTAGAATTTCATTTTTTTTTCTCCAATGATCCATTTAAATCATTATGACTGTCAGACCCAAATGAACTACTTAATTTAAAAAAAAGGGTTTGGATATATAATATTGAGATAAATTCACTTATTTTGTTTAAAAGATCGCATACCTCATTCATTTATTCATATTTTAGCGATAATGCAAAGCAAGTTAATGTGCTATTTCCATTTCCTCTCTTCAGTTGCTATAGATCGCATTTAAAATTCCTTGTGGCGTTACGCCGAGATCGAGGCCAGTCCTCCCGGAAGTCGGGAGGTGGTAAGAAGTAGGTATACATGCGGGCTATTCTTGACATAACCGTGCTAAATACTAGGATGACTTTAAAAAGAAATAAATTTGTGTAGATTTCTGCAAAGTAGATATGCCTAGATACATTACATTTATACCTGAATATGCCTACTCCAGAACATTGGAAAGTGGCACTTAGAGACCGATCTGGCTTTTGTTTCAATCTGTATCCCCATTGTAATTGGTTGTGTGCGAACCACGTCTAACAGTGTTTCAGCTACTCTATTCCACTAACTGCTTGTTCTAAAAGAAATAGAGAGAAAATTATAATTACTAATTCTCTTCTATGTAAATAACTCTGATAAGAATTACAAACTGTGTCTTGTATTGAAGCTGATTTAAACCATTGTAGTGGCCTCAATCCTATTTCTTGTTTTTACTCATTTTTAAAATAATGTAAATATCAAAATCCGGCCATTGAGTCGATCTATTGCAGGGTGTCTTTCCTTTGATTTACAACTGTAAAATCTATAGTCCATGTCAAGTGCTGTGTTGGCTTAACACAGCCACAATATTGGGTACATGATTCATAATGTGAGGTAAATTGATAGTAAAAATCAACAAGTAAATCTTTTACCATTTAGTGATTATGTTTTTTGTCCAAAAAAATAAAATGAAATATTGCCTTTATGAATTTCTGAATCGAAACTCTTCACAGTCCCTTTTCTGTGGATTGTTTAAATCGCGTATATCTGCATGCCACTAAAATTACTTGTAGAACATTCCTTCATCCCCACTTGATATATTCAAGGTGAAAACTCTACCCTTTTTAGATTGCTTGTATTGTTCTTTTACATCACACACGGATCTTTCACTTGTATCAAGGCGTCACCGTGGGCCGGTGAAGGGCCACCACTTTGGGCTATGCTTTGCACTTATTACCATTGAGCAGTGTTGGTTCTTTAACATGCAGCAACCTGCTGTGACACGGGACTTTTAGTTTTACTGTCTCATCCAATGGATAGGTAACCCGCTAGAACTGGAGCTAGATTTATATGCAAAAAAAAAGGAACACACTGAATCTGTGTTCAATTTCCCGAGATTCTTTGAAGAGTTATTGTTTTTTGTACTAGAGAATGGGGCATTATATGCTGGGATAAGATACATTTTATGAGATCGTATTTCAGTGTTAGATTTACTAGTTTAGCATTTCAAAGTCAGGTGCCAAGCCTTAGTGTATGGTTCACACATATAATTACCCTGACGTCATTCTAGTGTTTGAATGACAGCAAATAATGACATCAGAATTATACTTTTTAAATCCCTTTTGCGAAGGATGATGTATTTGGTATTTGGTACAGGTGAAAGTTTCTGTAAACTGCTTCAATTGGATGCCACCACGATAAAACTGGAATAATATGAGAAAAGTGAAAAAAGACTACCCCACCCCCTTAAAAAATAAAATGAAATAGATAAAACGGTTAACATTACATTGTGCTTCAGAATTAACTCTATTCTTCTCAGCTCATTGTCAGAAAGGGAATACTTTACTCCTTCATTTAATTTTTTTAGGTCACCTGAGTAAACTCAGGTGACCTATCGCGATCCGTTCCCGTCCGTCGTGCGTAAACTTTTAACATTTTTTACTTCTTCTCAAAAACCAGTAGGCCAACTTCAACCAAATTTGAAAGGGATCAACATTGGGTGATGCAAACTTAAGTTTGTTCAAACCATCCCCCTGGGTCCACAAATGGCCCGGGCCAAAAATGTTCAAATTTTGCAACTTTAAAAAATCTTCTTCTCATAAAGTACAAGGCTAAATCTGCTGATTTCTGGAATATAGCATCCTTATGGGGTGTAGATTCAAGTTTGTTCAAGAGAAGGCCCTGGGGTTACTATAGGATTTCAAATTTTAGGCTTCTTCTCAGGAACCAGAGGGCTGATTTCTACCAAATTTGCCAGGGATCAACATTGGGTGATGCAGACTCAAGTTTGTT